>WYDI02038748.1:0-27392 GCA_009867235.2 Psittacus erithacus | reverse complement strand
CCTGGCAGAGCATGAGGCTCACAAAGTCCTTGGTCAATGTAAACATTCTAAGCAGTAGCTAAAAACACCGGTATTATCAGTATTGTTCCCAGACTGAAAGTCAAAACACAGCACTGCACCAGCTACTAAGAGGGAGAAAAATGACTGCTACTGCTGAACCCAGGACACCTGTATATATATAAAATCACTTACCATACCATCGCTACTGTAGCACTTCTTAGTACTACAGTGAGAAGAAAGTGCTGTATCTTCAGAAAAAAAAAGCCTATTATTTGCTCAACATACCCTACAGACATTTTAAAGATGGAGGTTCTTGTAAAGTAACCTTTCTTGTAATGTGCTACCCAGCCTAAAGATTTCTATTTTCCCCATCACTTACTACCTGTTTTCAGTTTGAATAGAGTAATATTTCATGGTGATCAATGGTTTTTACTCAGGCTGGCAACCTGTCACAAGTAGGGTTTCCCCTTGGGATTGATACTGGGCTCCACACTGTTCAAAACTTTCATAAATGGCCTGGATGACAGGACTGAAAACACCCTCACCAAGTCTGCTGTGAGCTGCTGCAGCAACAATGGCAAAATGAATCCTGGGCTGCATCACCAGGGGCATTGCTAGTACAGATAGACATGATCATTTCACTCAGCACTTGTCAGGCTGCGCCTGCAGTATTGCATGCAGTTCTGGTCCCTATACTTCAAGAAAAATGCAGACTGGAGAGAGCACAAAGGGGGGCTATAAAGATGATCAAAGGGCTAGAGAACCTGTTCTATGAGGAGACACTGCAGGAATTAGGTCTTTTTTCCCTTCAGAAGAGAAGGCTTAAGGGCAGACCTCATCACAGAATTGCAGTACATGAAGGGTGACTGCAAAGAGGATGGAGGCTCTCTTTTCGCAAGAAGCCACATGGAGAAGACATAGGGCAATGAATACAAAATGTACCAGGAGCAGTTTTATTATTCTGTAAGAAAGGAGGTTTTTACAGTGAAAACAATCATGCAGTGGAACAGCCTCCCCAGGGACATAGTAGAGCCTCCATCACTGGGGGTATTCAAGATGCAATTGGACAGGGTGCTAGGTAATCTCATCTAGGTTCTCTTCCTCACACAAGGTTGAACAAGATGAACTTTTGAGGTCCCTTTCAGCTTGGGTTGTTCTCTGGTTCTGTCACATCTACTAAATCTGTCCTTGGAAGGGCAAGGGAAAAAATAGTTTTTCAGGAGACAGCCCCAGAGCCATGTCAATAATGCTAATTGTTTAATTACTTAACCACTTTTACTGAATTATCTAACTACCTAATATCATTCTTCTTCAGGGTAAGTAGCAAAGTACTGACAGGAGACAAACATGTACCGTGACATATACAAAGAACTATAACTGACTTGCTCTTCCAGTTAGTCTTACCATTAGAAACTACTTTAATTTTTAATTCACCAATTCCTGAAAGGGACCAAACATCTGTCAAAAGAAGTACCTCATACATGTACGTTTGTTTTGTTCTCTTTCCACCTCCTGGCTGATTTTTGCCATGCTTTGCTGATGAAGAGGTATCAAGGAAGTAGCAACTGAAAAAGGTCACCGTCTGAATTTTAACATAAAATTGGCAGCTTCACAGCCACATAAAATATGAGATTGGCAGAGTGATCTCCTCAGATCATGAATCAAGTTGCCCATTTACAGTGCATGCACCATATACATTTGCTGCAAAGTCACTGAAATACGAGAACAGTGATCTCTCAACATCTTTAATTACTTTGTGCTAGGCTTGTCTCCTTTCTAAGTTGTATGTCCATGTTCCCCAAGGTTCATTCATCACGTCTTTGGCAATTGATGAAAAAAGCCCATTGTACTTACTTTTAAAACTTGCAATATCAACAAATATTTTTTGGTTTTGATTATTTTTCCAAATGCCAATCAACAAAAAATATGTAACTATACTACAGTTATATGATTACTAAGATCTTTAGTTATTATATTATTTCATATTAACTCCACAAAAAATGTTAATAAGATTTGATGCAGTAAAATGAGAAATCTTAAATAGCTACTCCTATTCTTTTGTGCAAAAGATTGCTTCTTCTTTCATAGCTTCACCAGTATAATAATGTGGATTATTTTTGGCTCAAAAATCAGGAAAGGAAACAATTCTGTCATGTGTTGTTAATCACAAGGAATATAAATCACTTTGTAGTAGTGAGAATTAGGAAGATGAGTCATGCTTCCTCAGGGGAAAGGGAACAAGGGAATTGAGTTTTCATCTATTCTCAATAGAATATTTAATAGCAGACCTCAATGCTTTGCAAAACTGAAATTCAGTGCATCATATTAATTCTCTCCTGATAGTGTTGGGCAAAACCAGATATTAATTAGGTATGAGAAAACTTTTCCATGATGAAGAACTTATTCTAGTATATAAAGTGTGTCCTGGGTTCAGCAGTAGCAGTCATTTTTCTCCCTCTTAGTAGCTGGTGCAGTGCTGTGTTTGTGACTTTTGGCTTGGGAACAGAGCCAATAACACAGACGTTTTTAGTTACTGCTCAAATGTTTAGTCTGATCAAGGACTTTGTGAGCCTCATGCTCTGCCCTGGGAGGAGGGGAAGCTGGGAGGAAGCAGAGACAGGACACCTGACACAAATAGCTGAAGAGGTATTCCATACCACAGCGTGTCTTGCCCAGGATGTAAATTGGGAGTTACCTGGAAGGGCTAGCTCTCTGCTCGGTCGGCAGGTGATGAGCAGTTGTATTCTCTTCCCTTGTTATTTCCCTTATCATTGTTATTATTATTGGTGACAGCAGCAGTGGTTTGTGTTATACCTTAGTTACTGGACTGTTCTTATCTCAGCCCGTGGGAGTTACATTCTTTCCATTCTCCTCCCCATCCTCTGGGAGTGGGGAGAGGGGAGGAGAGGTGGTGGTGAACGAGCAGGCTACGTGGTTTTCTAATTTATGACTGAGCTTAAACCACGACAAAGTGCTAACATAAATAGCATTTGGGCATTTTTGTGGATAACTTTTATGTTGGTTTTCTGTAAACTGGCCTGAGATTTAATCTGTTACAGTGACATTCATCTTGCCTAACTTCATAAGTCTAAATACTAGATGTAGTGTCCAGGATTTTTAACTAGGCAGTGAAAAGAGAGAGAAATAATTTCAAAAGCAGATTCATAGTGTATTTTTTAAGTTTGGGTAATCTGTATTTGGAAAAGTATATCCATTTTTTCTATTAATGGGGGTCTTAATATCTTTATAGCACTGGAAAAGCCCAGAGTAAAAGTTAAGATCTTATTAACATTTGTTGATGGCTAAAGTTGCATGCAATTCCATCTTTCATCTTCACACAAGCAATCATTTCATAAGCAAGAAGAAAAAACTGCTTTTAGTTTCTGTGACTTTAGTGATACTCTCAGCATATTGAGAAAATTTTATGGGACTTACATCTTCTGTAATTTTCAAAGCAGAACCCAGTTTCACTTGACAACAAAGTCTGGCATGTCTGTGACTGATCTGATGTTAGATGAATGCATGAGGATATAATTGCCACAGGAATGCCAGTCTGTAAGTTGGAGCCAGGGTGATGGGTCGATTTACAAGAACTATTGTCATGTATTTTTAAAGAATGAAAAATGTCTAAAGGTAGCTTATACTACACTTGCAACACATGCTATTCTAATATGACAACAATAGAGGCCACTATGGCTCCAGAATTCAAAATCTAAAACCTATAAATTACTATTTCCTAGAGAACAAAAGCAACAATAGTGGTTTTCAGGCAATTTTTACCTTTTAAATTCTAGTAAAACATTAAATAAATATGACTTAATGATAACAGATACCACTTGCTTGAAAGTAGATTTAATCTATCTACTGGTGTTAAAACATTAGTATAAGAATAAACTTTTTAATTTTAGAGGTATTGGTATTATTTTTCAGAGACTTTAAGATTTGAATATACCTTTCTTTTTATAAGGGAAATGGTCTTATGGTCCTCTGGTTTGTATTTTAGAGCGTATACATGGTATTCACTACAAAGACAGAGAAGTTAGCTCCATTGTTTCTACCTATATATTGTATTGAAAAATGTATTTTTGACATTTATTCTAGTTAATATTGGTTCATATTCCAGTAGTAAATATGAAGTGGGTATTTTATTTTATTTTACTTTTTTTTTTCCATTTTATTTCACTTTTATTTTTCCATTTTATTTCATTATATTTTAGTTTAGGTTGGTTTATTTATTTATCTAATTAGTTACTTTTATTCATTTAATTTATCTTATATTCCGCCAGTACTATTAGGTCTTGCAAAATAGCGAGGCATCATTATTAAAGATTAGGCTGCTAAATGCATAGCTAGATATATGTTGAAGTTTACACTGAGACCTTATTTAGACCTTGGTTTTGACACTTACATGGAAACTCTAAAATGTTAGCTGTTTATTCTAGGCACTAAACACTGGTAAAATTAAGGAAGACTTGGGAATTTTGCTAGGCTTGTAGAAACATGGGATTTCTTATATACTTGTGGTTACAGTGCTTCAATATTACAAATCGCAGTTTCTGAGCACAACCAGGGGAAACAAGTAGAGGAGTGGAAATTTGTTCAATATGTGGCAGACTTCACAGTAATTAAATATGCTTATTTTTAAATGCATCATCCTCATTTGAGTAGTTGTTTCCCTTGGAATTTGACTGGGAACTGGGTATGTTAAGACTGGACCTAAAACACAAAGCAATACTTGTCCACTTAACATGCTCCATGTGGCAAGGCTTAAATTGGCACAGAGCTCCAATAAAGGCAGTGATGGAGTAATGGGGACATAGCTGAACCATTATAACTTTCACGCCTATCAATTTCACTAGGCAAAAGGCCAATTGCCTGAGGAGCTGTCTAAAGGGACACAAAATTTAATGGTGATACCATCAATAAAAGTGTCAGTCATTGGGTTGGGGAAGACGCATATTTTTATTTGGATATTATCCAACACCAAATTAAAGTAATTTTACACAGTGCATTGAACAGTCATCAGATGGCTGTTGACTGATTTCAGCTTGAGCTGGATTTAACTGTCAGTTTACAGATGGGAGATTTAAATCCTTGCAAATGAATTCTGATATCATTTCTGTGTGGTAGCTAGTAAATACCTTTAATTTTGAAATAACTTCAATGAAACTCTCTGCATTCAAATCATCATGTTACTTCACAGAGTTGCAATAGCAGAATCTAGAAAGAAAGTAATCACAAGCTTATCTTGCTTTCCTTCATTGTACAGTTATATGTGCTGTGGATGATACCAGAGATTGTGAAATTAAATATGGGACAAGTCTTACTATAGCTGGAAGGTCCCTCTTAGTCTTCTGTGTTTCCTTTCCAGTGTTTAATGTATTCTGTGTTTTTTCTATTCTCTCCATGTATGCCTTCTATGCGGTTGTTATTAAGATGTTCAACATATCCATATCTGCATCTCAGATTTTGCTCACAACACACTGTGTTTACACATGCTGACAGAACTCCCTAGCTGTGATACTTTGTATGTGGCCAAAGGAGAGCTTTGTTCATAAAGCCACATTTCCTCTGTCAGGTCATAGGCTAAGCTGAGAAAACCCTCATTTGCTGGCATAGCTGTATTCATTCTAATGATTTTGCCAGCTTGAACCTATCAGGCAGTGTGATTTTATATCTGTAGACTTTCTTCCCAACATAGCTACATTGACAGAACATTGTTAGTCTCACCTAAAAAGAGTACATCTGTTCTGCTGTGATGCAGTTGAGTCAGATAGCTCATGATCTGTGGCTGATACCTCACATGGTTTCTTCACAGAGTTCAGGATTTAAGGATCTTGCATTCCTTTCCTGTGTTCATTCTTTGTCACTGCCCATGGCAGGGGGGTTGGAACTAGGTGATCTTAAGGTCCTTTCCAACCCTAACTATTCTCTGATTCTATGATTCTATTTCTTATTCTCTTGGAGAGTTTTTGGAATAAAGATTTACCTAATCCTTACCTGGCAATCATGATACTAAAAAGAAACAAACCAAAAGCACACAAAACTACAAAAATCCCAGAATCTTAATCTTTAACCTTGGTTGTACAGGTGACATAGAGACAGTTGAAAATTCTTTTTAGGGATGAGGGTTATCTTTTTATAATTTAATATATCTGTGATTTAATTTCCTTCAGCATGTCCCAGTCTAATCTAGATGTTTTCATCCTGGCATATATCAGAACTGCGTTCTCTATTACTGTGTTGTTATTTGTCTGAAAACCTGCCACACCACAGAAAAAGCATTGTCTCAAGACAGAGCAGTTACAATATGAGGATGCTAACATTAAGAGAATTAATCTGCCAGCCCCACTGGACTGAGGCCTCACCTGCTCAGACTAAAGCTGTCATTTGTAGGGCCAGGTTTGACCAACATCACCACATCAGTCAGTCAGTCCTCTTTTAATGGCCATCAGCAAGGGGAAAAAATGACAGACAAAAGGCAATTACAGTAAGAAAAGTGTTGTTTGAAAAATGACTTTTCTGCCCTATACTTCAGTGAAAGTGAAAAGTACAGTCTGTTCTTTTAGGTTTAAGAATGGCCAGAAGAGGAAAGATGCTCTCTCAAATTCAACAGAAACTTAATGGGAGACAGAAATGAATACTCTGTGCTTTCTGTAACAGACAGAAATGAGGGAGACAGTGGAAAAAGGGTTAGGCAAATTTACATATAGTCACAGGCAATTAAAAGATATCTACCTGAAGTATTTTCTAGTCCTACCACGTGTCAGTCACTAATGCTAAAAGTAAGGCATATGTTTATGAATAGCAGGGACTAGAGGGGGACAACTGTGCTATGTGACACCACATGACAAAACAACACACCACATTCTCTGTCAGCAGGGCTGTAATTCTTCAGTAGCTCAAATTAAAGAAGGAAATGTTGAAGTTCCTGCAAAACCGAAGAGAGAGGCTTTGCTCATGGCACTGCAGCAGGATGAGGCCTTACTTTTTCCCAGTGGTCTATTTAGAGTACTCTTGTGCCATGTGTCCTTATCTCAGCCTGTATCAGGCAAGGAGACCAATATTTACGAGTGGTAGAACACCTACCGGGGAGGGCTACTGGCTTGTAAATCTGGGAGTTTATCTGCAAAGCTCGCTCATCCCTGAACGGTATCAACAGGGCTGACTGCAGTGCCACTCACTTAAGAAGAGTGATAAACCCTCTGCCAGACCCTTATCACCAAAAGCATGGTTTGCAGGAAGCAAGGGAACTCAGAAGAACAAGGAATAAGAAACTGAGAAAGAGTTAAAAAATGTGCTGTCCAACAAAAGGCTTATTTGTGTCAGGTATCCTGTTTCTGTTAGGCAGGTTTGGCTGTGTTTGCAATTCTATTGCAGTCTTAAGAGTGCTCTGAATACAGTAGCAGAGCTAAACCTTGTCACCTTTGAATGACATAGTTCAGCTGTCTGCTTGTAAGGTGAACAGTTCATTGCAGCTCTAATACAACATTCTGATGCTTTTGAGGCAGAGATCAATAATTAATGTTCCACTAGAGACCTTAATGGAACAGTTACCATCACACATTTTTCTGTTTTATAATGACATCTCTTCATAACACTAATAACTTATAAAAGCATAATAGTGGTAATGCTTGAAGAAAGCTAGTTAACAAAATAAAGCCCAGTCTCCTCCCTCCCATCTCCTGCTCCCTCCCTCTCCCCAAAAGTGAATGCTTCTCTCTGTGATGGGTGTCCTAAGGCAAAACAAGCATTAGATAGTTGTAATTACAGAATACTAGGTAAAACAGTTCACAGGGAAGGAAAAAAGAGGTGGACACCATGTCATGTAAAGGCAGTGCGTTCTCACATAAAGAACATGCACAATGTGTTTTTATATTGTCAGGTTTATTTGCATCATGAAGACATAACAGACTTAGGTGGATATGTCCTCAAAGAATAGGCAGGATCTCAAAAGCTTACACATTGAACATGCAGAAAGTATTGAACCAGCAAACTTCTTTCTGGCACTCTCTATTCTTTTTAGAAAGCATTTAGTTGCTGTTGTTGTTTACACCCCTCCCTGAAACTGTTTCTTTGACAATGGCTGTCCATTGTATCAAATGTAGGACAGAACATTTTAGACCACTCGTCATTAAAATTTTACCTTTACACTGAAACTCCACTCAAATATCAGTAAGAGTGTGATAAGGCTTGCTATTCACAAATGATCACTTTGACCCAGGAAAGCAAATGCCTTTAGGCTTCCTCTGTAGTTGGTGATGAGCGAAACCCTGCTGCAGGGAGCAGTCTTGTGTACCTAAATATAGGCTACTGCTTGGAATCACTTCCAAATAGGTCCTCTAGCAGGTGATTCAGGGTAGGAATCTAATTTTCACTTTTTAATGCATCCAGCACTAGATCCTATTTTTTTCACCCAAGTGTGCAAAACAAATAGTTTAAACTTCATCCTAGCAGCATGTTCTGAGAAGAAACAGTTTCACTGGAATTTCAGACCATCCCAAGGCATTCAGTAGGAATATATTAATTGGATGATCAAAAAGTGATTTCCAGTTCTCAGGTCTTGATATACTCCATCCTTTGCTATGAACTCTGTTTCTTCTGAAAAGAAATGTATGTGCATATACAGAATGGTTCTTCAGTGCATTCTGTGAGAGATTCTGTCTGGCACAAGGAGGTAAGGACTGTGAAACATGAACATACCTATTTCTTAGTTTGGACTCAGACTTATGAAAATAATGTTTGCAGACAGGCTTCCCATGTCCTCTGCTTCCCCTCTTTCTCTCTTGTGCATCCAGCCACCAATAGGAATGATTTTGCCTTTGGTGAAAAATGAAAAACGTGGGTTTTATGCCAATGCACTTCTGCAAGGAATGATTTCACTTGTGTACAATTAAACCAAAGTAACTAATGAAACTATTTTTCACTGGCTAATCCTGTCAGACTTAATATATTATGTAAACCACTTCTTAAGATGGGTTAACATATCGTTTCATCAAGCAATAAATGCTGTAGTGAAAAATATCCCAAATTAGTTACACTCACTATGTTTCTCAAAAACGACAAATGAATAAGGTAAATTTTAATTCAGCAGTTAATGATGAAGTAGCCCATAAAAGGAGTCACCCTGGTTAATACTGCACTCCACAAATCAAAGAAAATGCATGGATAATAACTTTTAATGCATGTTACTGTCATTCTTCACAAGTTTGTTTCTTTTTAAGAAATTCTATTTTTCATTCTTTTGGAATAAATATGGAGTTTAAAATCCCATAAAATAAGCCTTGATTCCCACAGCTCTGCAATATTTGGGCAATGAAACAAGAAATTACCAGGGCCTTCAGCACTAAGGTTTAAAGCCATGTTTCTCGTAACGTATTGACTATGGACCAAAGTGGAATTATTGCAGTGCTGAGATTGCATGTACTAAAAATAAAAGTCTATTGCTGCAGAGTGATGTAGGCAAC
Organism: Psittacus erithacus; assembly: GCA_009867235.2. Taxonomy (NCBI): domain Eukaryota; kingdom Metazoa; phylum Chordata; class Aves; order Psittaciformes; family Psittacidae; genus Psittacus; species Psittacus erithacus. The sequence goes on along the minus strand of WYDI02038748.1, from coordinate 17,925 downwards.
ATACCTTATGCAGTTTTGCTCGCCCAAAGATAGGAAGAAGATCTGTATTTTAGTTCTATCTCTACACAACTGCACAGTAGTATAAGCAATGCAAGTTTTTGTCTGAGGTATTCAGTATCCAGCTACTACTGAATGTGCTTTCTCTGAAACATTGTATTTTATTTAGTGCCAGTGTTGGCAGGTTATGTTCACTCAGTTTTTTAATGCATATGTCAATATAAATTCAAATAAATGTATTTTAATGAATAATTTAAATGATGATGTGAACTCAATGGTAAAGGAGTGGCAGGCAATATTGGCTGTGACAGCTACATGCTGGTACTGCACTGCACATTCCCATTTAAAATAGTAGCCAATGGCAAATCAATGTCTACCTCCAAAAACTGGCATGTTAGTAACTACAGTGATTAGTAAGGATCACAGTGACAGATAAATTTGGATTATTTTGGAACAAGAACTAGGGATGCCAATAATGAATACTATCCCCAAGCTGATGGGGAATCCATATAATACATATAATATATGATAGTCTTGTTCCACAGTTTGTAAAGTTATTTCTGAAGGAAAAACAGAGGGGAAGTTATTTATATTTTTGTGCTAAAATACAGGAGAATATGTTGGAATATTCTTGTAACATATTATTACGCATGCATTAACAAACAAAAAGTAATACTTATATAAGAATATCTGCTGATTCACACCATAATTATATCAATCATAGGCTGCACCGGTGACATGCTGTGATGTTCCTGTCCAAACTAGGCTGTTCATTTTCCAGCACTTTAGTTGTACTAACACAACTCATTATGAGATCATGCTGATATGATCCAGGTTAGCAATAAAAAAAGACTACCAAAATCAATTCTTTTTGTAACTTAAGCTTTACCATGTAATAATTTTCCCTTGAAAGAAATTCATCATATCTAAAATATTATATGTATTTACCGCCTTTTTTAGCTGTGAAGCTGTATAAAGTTCTTCCTTTGAAAATCAGCTGGGAGCAATTGCCATCTTCATTAATATCTTCTTTATGATAATTCCTTCATATAAAAACCCAGAGTGTGCACTGGACAGTGCTTTCCTGTACTGATGCCTTGGGAAAGAACTCTAGTCTAAATTCTAGTAAATAGCTGAAGTGAAAGCAGCAGTGAAGTACAGAAAGCAGCAGAGCTGACAAGTTGGGTGTAGCATTGCTTTGGTATCTCCTTTCTGACAAACAAAAACCCAAACAAACAGCCTGATTTCCCCTAAATTTCTGTGTTTGTCTGGGGGCTTATAACTTGTTGTTTAATCCTATGCTGTTCTTTGTAGAAAAGCAGTGATCACGTAAATAATATAAAATATAAATATTACTGTATATCAAAGTGTTGAAATAACGAATGGTCAATTCAGAAAAGAAACTTCTGATTTTTCTTTCCTTGTATTATTCTGTTTTGTGTTTAATTTTCTACAATAGAAACTGAAATACTATTTCCTTTAATATTAGTATTTCTGAGGCCTCTCAGGAGTGATATCTTAAGTCTGGTAAACAGGTTGCCCTCTTGTTCCCCTTGGTTGACTTTTCTAGTGGCTTCCTTGTTGACAGTGACAACGTACTTTAATTCACCTATTAACAGCCTTTTTGTACAAACTGAAATACGAGATGGTTAAGGGAAGATATTTTCATATGTTCCAGATTCCTTAATTGGAAACGGATTTGACATAAGCCCAGACAATATCCGTATTCTTCATGTCACCACAAAGTGGTGAATGTTTTTCAAAATATCATGCAGAAGATTGATGACATTTATCCTAAGTTCTCAGTACTAGCAGACAAGAAGAAAACAGCAAGATTGTAATGGAATTACAAAGTAGTACATGTTATCTTGTCAGACAAGGGCTTGTACTACAATTACATTCAGCTGAGCAAGCTAAAAATATACGTTCTTAAATGAAGAAATTGAATGCCACTTCTTTCGACTGCTTTTGTTGAAGTGCAATCCTGAATTATGATGCAAAGTGATTGATAAAGAAGCTTAATTTCCTGGAGGCAAGCTTACATTCTGCTTGGGAAATATCTTGGAATTAGAACTGAAACTGGTGATGAGACATCCTCAAGTAGAAATACCAAGGGTGTTTTGGCTACTGAATCTGAAACATAGGGTCCAGTCTGTCAAAAATTTTGTAATAATTAAATAATTCAGTAAATGAAAGGAAGTTATGCTTTGGGCTTGATTCAGTGGGCTAAGTATAGGCAACTTATACCATTTGAGACGCATTAGGGTATCTGAGTCAGATATAGGACTGGCATAAAAAAGAAGATTTATGGAAGACCAGAGTTCTGGACTATCTGCAGAGAAAAAATAGTATAACAGGATACATCAGTAAAAGGAAAATAGTGCTACAGAAAAATCTGCTGGGCAAATTAAGATCCTTATTTTTGGTGCATGTGATTCAGAAAAACAAAAATGTAGAGGCTGTCAAGACAACTGGGTTTCTGAGGAAGAAAAAAGTTTCAAGGAAAGTGCAAATAGTGACAGGTCCTTAGTGACCCAAACTTAGAAGAGGAAAAATATAAAGACCCCTACTTTATATAGAAGTTTTGTAGTACACTGTATTTGATATCTGAATATCTTGAAGAACATAAAATCTTTTTGAAGTCTCTAGTGATTGAATCAGATTAAAGTCTTTTGTTGACAGATCAGTTATATCCTTCATTTGATAGAAAAGCCGTTGAGGTGTATAAAGAAATACCTCAGTGATATAAGCAAACAGAATGTAACCTTTTTTACAAAAATGTAAGAAATCTTAAAAAACATTTGGGAAAATTCTTTAGCTACTCATCAGATACTGTAAAAATAATTTCAATATTTTATTGCTGCAGGGCATGGATCTGAGTTACTAGCGAATTATTTAGATTTTTTTCTGTAACCAATGAATTTAAACAGGATCAGACTCAGTATTGACCTCTAGCCTCCAAATAGACTTCTTTTCACTGACCACCACCCTCTGGCCCAGCTGTTCAGCCAGTTTTAAGACCATCTCACTGTCTCCTCATCCAGTATATACATCAACAACTTGTCTGTGAGGATCTTATGACAGACAGCACAGAAGGCCTTACTCAAGTCTAGGCAGAAAATATCCACTGTTTTTTTCATCAAAGAAGTATGTTAAGTTGGTCAAGCATGACTTCCCCTTAATGAGACTATGCTAACTACTTATGATATGATTTTCTTGTCTCTCTTGTGCCTGGAAATGGTTTCCAGGTTTAGCTGTTCCATCATCTTCCCAGGGCTCAAGATAAGGCCTGTAGTTCCTTGCATCCTCCTTGAAGATAGGAGTTAACGCTTTCCTCCAGACTTCAGGCACTTCTCCCTGTTGCCACACTCAACACTCAATCACAGATTATCAAGAGTGGCCTTGCAGTGACATCTGCCGGTTACCTCAGCACTCATGGGTGCATCTCATTACAGCCCATGGACTTTCATGTGTCCAGTTTGTTTTGATCCTCTTCCACCAAGGGTACATATTCCTTACTCCAGATTTTTCCCCAGGTGAAAAAAACACAGACAAAAAAAATCCAAATCAGCTGCAGTCTACAACTTAGTTATCTACACAAAATAAATATAGAGTCCTTGCAAAAATTAACATTTTAATGCTTGTTGCAGTCTTAATAAGTCAAATAGCTCATGAATAATTAAAATATGATTAAATCCAATAGCTTTCCATAGCTTTAGCAGGCAGGTAAGTAGCATAACATTCTATACTGCTGTAGAGTTTTGCTACAAAATTGAAGAATTCCTTTGTGTGCATCGTTTCAGTACTGGAATACAATTTAGAACACAATGCATAGAAAATGAGCTCGGATGTTTGACCTCTGTGTGCTCCAGTTCCATTAGCATTATCCAAGAAGTGCTGGAACATCACTTTCCTGCACCGTAGTTCAGTCATTACTGTTGAGCTAGCACTCCCATGGTAGAATGTGTCTTCCTCAGTCTGCACAGGGAGTTCAAACCACAGAGAAAAAGTATTACTGGAGCCATTAGTGGTAAACTGTGTCAGATTTTGAGCAAGGACAATGCTTAAGTGCTTCAGTTCAATTTTGATGCTGCATTCAGTTTTGCCACAGTTTGACCAATACAATCTCAGTCCTGCTCTTAAATGACCATTTGTCTACAGCAAAATAAGTATTGTCATACAGGCCTCTATACCTCCACTGATTACTGTGATATGCAGCTGACTTGAATTGACAGCACTGCTGAGGTTCAAGTTCAGGGTTTTTTGCCAGCAGAAACTCTAGGTAGATCCATGTTGTTGCTTTCATTCTGGCCAACATTTTTAATTGCAGCTATAAAAGATACAGCATGCATTCCTATACACTTATAAAATGTGTGGATTTAAGGAACCTGGAAGAACTTGAAAGCATGTGAAGAATAAGTTCACAACTCTGAGTGATGTAGGTTATTAGAAAATATAACAGTGATGATGAAGGCAGAGTTCCAGATAAGAAATTGGAAGTGAAAGCATGAGTGAGTATCCAAGTAGGTAAAATCTACTACAGAGAAAAATATTGAAATATATAATAAATGTAAATTGCCAATGTACTGCTGTTACAAAAAGTGAGTCAGAACATTCTAATAATGGAAACAAAGTCAAAGATATAAGTAATAATTCTTTTATTAAACTTTCCTCAGGATTAATGTGCCTGATCAAAGTACTCCATAAAGTTTTACTACCACATGTAGAGAAAGTTCTACGTTAAGTAGAAATTTCTGAAGGAAGCAACAAGAACATGTCTGCCCATTCTCTACTAGGTCTATATATTTCAGCTTCTCCTAAAAACTGATAAAGAAACATAGTGCACAAAAGTGTTGGGTATTTTTCCCACTGTATCAATTTAAAAGAGTTTACCTCTCCATACAGACTTTGCCTGTTTTATCTCTTTATTATCCTAGTGAAAAGATGATTATAATAACAACTTTCACAATGCTTCCATTATTCTTATAGAAAACAAAGGGTAATTGACTTAATCTGCATAATGACTAGATTATATATTGGGGTTAGCCTTCTAACAGTGAAAGTAAAAAGACTACTCAGGTGATGGCCTGGTAAAACATCTTCATTCTCACTATCAGCATATGTCTGCATGTATGTCAGTATCTAAAATGTTCTTAAAAATGTCTCTCTGTGTATATAGAAGATATAGAAAAGATTGTATTTTACTGAAAGGAAATGCATAAAATAGCTCTAAAAATTCTTTTCAGCCATGTATTTGTGTGATTGGGTTTTCTGTTGGTTTTTTTTTCTAAGATTGCCCTTAAAAATTCTATCCCATTCTAATTAAACTCTGCAATAAGGACATTTTAAAGTAGCACTTTGGGTCAATATCTGTAAGGTAATAAATGTTTAATTAAATTCTTTGGACAGTCAAAAAGTGGATTTTCTACTTTCAAATCTAACATATAGACTGAGCTTTCTCTTACATGTTAAACACAATGTCACCATGCACTGCTGTCATATTTATGATCCAGTGCCACCCTACCCGGCATAAAATAATTTGGTATGCAGAAATATCTGAATGGGAAATAATAAAAAAAGGAGCTTGCTTTCCTTAATTATTGAATTTATATAAATTATAATTAACATAGTGGTTGGAATGTAATTACCCTACCATACAATAATTTATTTTGTGTTTATGTACCATGTCCAATTTGCTTGTGTTAACCCCTAACCTGCACATTATGACTTGGCATTATGCATTTGTAATAACAGATGCTCATTTTATTCTTGTAATTACCTGACTATGAGATTCAGGATAATTATTTGTGCAACTTTATTAATAACATACAGTTTCAAAATATTGTTGAAGAAAAAAATGTATCAATTTACAAACATTTCCTATACTAAATATGTCTGTTTTCAGATTTATTTTAATTAACTGTAACCTGCTGTTTGAAAAAAACAGTGAAAACAAACTGAAATTAAAAGTAAACAGGAATTCTAGCAGAGTTATTTCATGCAAAGAATACTAGAAATATGGAATAAATTGCCAAGGGCACTGATGCGATCAGTATAAATAGATTAATGGAGGAGAACGGAGAAGTTGAAGCTTCTGTGACAATACAGAAGGGTGAGAAGGAAATAAATTTAGAGAGCTTGCATGCTTGGTCAAGCAACTTGACTTACTTAAGTAATTCCTTATTGATGTGTTTCCCTCACCAGTTCTATATGTAGATTCACAGTTTTACCATCAAAATCATTTGTTAACAAAACAAAAACTCAGAGAGGGTCAAATTCAAGGTCCAGAAGTTCAAGCTAGGGAAAAGATCTTTCATTCTGGTACAGTAGTTGTTGGCTGATTGGTGATTTTTTTACTATATATGCTGACCTAGCATTCTCAGTGGCACTTTTTGGAGATTTTGAAAAGGAAATAATTCAGTTACACAGTACAACAAAGATGCCACAGGTCATGGCCATTAGTGGCCTACTAAGCTTTTTATTTGACACAACTTCATAGAGGAAAATCTTTTTGCTGATGGTGGCAAAAAATAACATTTCATCCACCACCTTAATTTAGAGACCTTGCTTTTCAGAGGGAGTGGGCTAATAATTAAGAAAAAAAAAGAAGTTACCTCGTTAATTTTAAAATTATTTTAGGCTTGTCTGAAATCTCATGATATCATCTAAATATCTGCAGTAATTAAATATTGCTCTCAGAGGATGGTTCATACACTAATTGGAAAATACATCAACTGAGTAGCTCTGGAACGGATTATAGCATCTCCCTCAGTTTTTCAATATAGAAGAGAAAAAGGCCGTGGCTTGGAGAAAGGATAAAAAAAGCTGCAACACTGACTACTTTCCAAGCATTCCTGAAAGGTTATCAGAAGGTTGAAAAAGTTGTGTGAAGAACTGTATTTTGGAAGGTTATTTGCATTTTAATGGAATTCGATTCAAGTAACAGTTTCCCCTGATACATTCAGTTTTACAGCAAAACACAGTTCAAAAGATGTCTCTGTGTGCATGTATATATATTTATATATTTCCATATATTTTATATATATATGTGTACATATATCATGGCTGGTTTTTGAAGACTTCAGGAGCTGAACTGAGTTGAAATATTTATTTAACTAAAAAAGTCCTCATTGGCCAAATGGGAAGTAATTTTTTTCTATGTTTTTGAATCACTGAAATCAATTTGGATAATCTTGTTTGTTTGTTTGCAGCTAAGAAAATTTTGGAAAAGCATCTTTTAAATTTTTAGAGAAAAGTAACCTACTAGCATTTTTTCTGAGTTCCAGACCAAAAGTGAGTACAGACCAAAGTGAGCCACATCTTTGTTCTCTTGATATTTGGCTAAAAAAATAAGCATTTTTCTTCATGTGAGAGATACCAAGAATCGAAACTTAGAAGAAAAAGTCCTATTTTATCATCTTTATGCCAAACATCTGCAGCAGTTTTGGAATCCTAAGGACCATTTAAGTCAATGAGAGTTATTTATGTGTTAGCATCTAGTGCGACATTGCCTATGCGAGGAAAGTGCTTACAGTTACATTAGCTGTAACTCTCCTTATATAGAAAAATATTTAAATATAAATAAACATGTATATGCTAAATTTTGTTGTTTGATTTCGGTTGGGTTTGCTTTGTTTTGTTTTTAAAGTGATTTTAAAGATACAGGTCAAGTTATGGTACAAGCAGAATTTTGGAACATAATTTCTTGGTTTACAAACCTGGGCTTACTCCTTCAGGCTACACACTCTCTTACCATGACTTAATGAGCCATTTCATGAAGATGACAGTTTAGTCAAACTAGATTAGGTCTTTACTGTGTTAGATGTTTTGTCTCATGGGAAAATTTCAGTGCTTTATAACTCAGAGTAGATGATTGTAATACAAGTTGAGTGACATATATGCCTGTGTGACTTAAATTGCTTGAAAAGATGAGCTACTGATAGAGAGCTATTAAAAGTCACTATAAACAGCTTAGATTGTCAAACTAGGGAACTGTTTATTGAAAAGAGTAAAGAAAAAAATCCCTAATGATTTACACATCAAGAAAAATTATTTGGAGCCAATATGAAACTACAGCATTGCTTTCCATCTTGGGATTTCATTGCAAGGCTCACATTTTTCAGCTCATTGCCACAAATCCCTAACTCATGCAATCAAGAGCTTGTATGAGAATCTACTTGTCATAGAGGCAGAAGAATGATTGGAAATGCAAATTAAATGTGCTATTAAAACTGAAGAACTAGGAGACAAGGGGGAAACATGTAAAATTGTCTCTAAACTTTATGACTGTTACCTATTCTATGAGTTTCTAAAACATGTTTTTTGAATGCCCGTGGCTGCCAGTATGCAGAGTTGTGTTTCAGTCTGTACTTTCACATTCCAGGTTTGTCAATGAAAACAAAATATAACCAGTGCTTTTGAGCAGGAGGTTTCCCATTACCCATTACTTATTTTCACAGTTTGGTTTTAATTAAGAGGATCCTCTATATGGCCATTTTTTTTTATTTGTCCAGGGCACAGCATGGTCTGCCAGTTTGCTTCTTCTTCTTCTGCCATTAGTTAAGTCTGAATTTGAGAAAGTCACAGGCAGAAAATAGTGTTGAAGGAATAGCATTGTTTGCTAACTTGACCACTTAATATATAGGAAAATCAGAAATATGTGTACTTCTGCATTTTTAATTTCTCTCTTTCCTGTCTATAATGGAGTCTTTAATTATGTGATTGCACTGTGGTGGGGCTTTTTTTTCTATGAATCTTTGCTTCATTTATCACTCTAGAGAGGCATCCTCAGACTGAGGCTTTATAGTCAAGAAAGCAATTGAAGTTTAGAAACATGAAGTGGATGCACCACAGAAGCTCAGAAATGAAAGACAAAATTAAAAAAAACAAGCAATTTTTTCACTGAAGCCTGTGATTCTAACATTGATCGTATTTAAAGTGGTGTAGAAATAACGAGCAGAGTTGGGAAATAGAACCACAGCAAAAAACTGCTACGATAATTTAAAAATTACTCCAAAACTCATAGCAAATTCATTCAGTTGGGAAAACATAGTCACAGTTAGGACTGGATTTTCCAGATTCTCAAAAGAATGTTTCTTCACAGAAAGTAAAAGATTTAAGCCACTTTTTTAATCTCCCACTGTCTTAATCATGTAACAAGAGGGTCTTCTGATAGGTAATCCTGCTGACATTGTTTCTTTCTGAAAATAAAACTTCAAACTTAATTCATCAGAATGTGATACCAGATTTGAAGACAAGGGTCAAAGCCATTTGGAGAAAGATCCTGGTCTCTGAGGTTCTGCTTATCTTGTTTATATGAAGCAAAACACAGTTTACAGGAGGGATTTTAAATGCCTTTCACACCATCTGTTCCTAAACAGTCCATGGTATTTTAAAGATTTTGTAAATTTGATTTTAGTTTTGCCAAAAACCTCTACATATTTTTCCTAATTTGTGGGTGACTTGCTTCCAAGGTACCAGAAGGTTCATCCACACCCATTAATCTTTCCTCATGTTTGTAACTGCAAATTGTCTGCAACTCCAAATTTTCTCTGAAGTATAATATCTATAGCATTTCAAGGTACAGATATGTTTGTTTGCAAGGGACACTATGCATTTTTTCATATTCTCTATCAGCATGCCCATGACTGATACAAGTAAATACTGGCCCAAGACAGTAAAAAAGAACTTTGACTTTCATGTTTCATATTGTCAAGTGTGAGACAGAAACAACATCAAACAGGTTGCAGAAAAGGGAGAAGCTAAATGTGTATACAGTGGTATAGTGGTTTAAGCCCAGCCAGTAACTCAGAACCACGCAGCCGCTTGCTCCCTCACCCTCTTCTTTCTCCCCCCACTCCCTGTCTTGACCCAGGACAAGGTCACAAGGGATGCAGTACATTTTGCATCTAAAATATTTAATTTTGCTATGTCCCCCAGTGCACAGGATGATCCATAGGTTTGCATGTTGCTCAAGATCTATGATCAGATCTCAGAAAACAGGAAATGCTATCAATAAAACATGAAGCAAAGTTAATTACAGGCTTCCTTTCAGAGTCACCCTGCAGCTTACAGCCCATTATAATGAATCATTCCCAACACGTAGGAGAGATTGACAGAGATTTTATAAACTTTCCATTCTCCAAGTTTTCCCTGTGTACTAAGTGCCCGCTGTACACTAGGAAAGTGATTAAGTATCAATTTCATGCAGAATAAGGAATAAATGTTTAAAAGACTAATGAGACTTTTTACTGCTTAGAGTACTGTGACTAACCAATGAGTCAGATGAAAGCCTCTGTCATTTTAATTAGTCATTGGATGAGCCTCTTTTTCCCTTAAACTCTAGAATTTTTTGAAGTCATTTTAAACTTTTCAAGAATGCAATTCTTGAATGATGAGACCTGCAAATTATTTTTCAAAAGTCCTGCTGTTGTAAACGTGTACATGTTTGTCTGAACTTCTGGGGAGTCTCAAAGTCATTTCACCTTGCTAATTCCTTATAGGTCTGTGTTTGTATGACACTGTCACATCTAGAATGCAAATATTTACAAGCCAAATTTACCTATTTCTGGTATTTAGTGTCTTACAAATCTGATAATTTTTTCTCCTAATGCAGACTTTCTTTGGTCAAATGTAATAGAAAGGGCTAGTTATCTTTCTTTTCATTTCCATAACCCATTGATTCAATTAGAAAGAATATTAACTCATTTTTTAACACACATTCTTGAAAATTGTCATAATATAGTGCATTAAATACGTGGATGTATGTGCATCTTCTGTTGGGCTTGATAGCCTCACTTACTAAGTTTTCTAACAATTCACTGCTATATTGAGACCAGGATGGTGAACCTCTGTTACCGTTTGCGTAAGATCCTACAGGTATATTGGCACCTTGGAAAATCAGTGCTTGTTTCTTTGCTTTCTTTTGTTCCTATTATAACTTTGGTTTCACTTCACCAAAATGCTTTAGCCTTTTATGAAACTAATGAAGTGCGTTGTTTTGCCTGTGTTAAACTATGTTAAGTAAAACCAATTGTTAAAATTTCAAGTACTTGAACAGCTCTGTCAAGTAGTATTGGCTTATTGTTCATAATACTACTGCTTATAAATAAATTATTTAATATGCTTCAATGTATTTTACATCTTCTTGCATCTTTACCATTTGTATATCTTTAATGTACTTAAAAAAAAATAAAAAGGATAAATTTCAGAAAGGTAGTTGATGTAGTAGAGTAGCACTGTCGATAATTTTATTGTGAACCTAGACAGTGCTGAAGCTTTGACTTTTTCTGGACAGTGATGTCTAGACTTAGAAGTGTGATTCAGTGTGTACCTCCTGATGTAGGTACACACAGAGAGAAATGGGGGGTGTTCTCCCCACTGTCAGTCCACCATTACCCATGGGCTACTTAGTGTTGTTAAACAAAGGGAAATAAGTCACTGCCTGTAATATAAAAGCTCAATAATCAGTACGGGGGGTTATCTTCCTTTTTGTGTTATATTGACATTGATGGGAGTCTGTTGCAGCTGCCAGCTCAAAGCCTGTTATTCTAACTGAAATTGTGCCTTTGGTTTTGGTATTTCTGAATAAATCTTCATTTTAAAAAACTATCAATCATCATAAAGACAAGTTCCCCCTACATGATATGGTGCTCTTGGAGATTTCATCTTGCCATAGGAATTCACATTACCCATTGCTTTGATCTATACCTCAGTGGCCTAAATTCTTTCATCTTTAAGACAAGAGCAGAAGTGAAGATTTGGGAATAACATAGTGACACAATTGAGATTTCTCTTAGAAATGCCTCTACCCCTGTAACTAACATAAACCAATATCGACTTGTAGAATAATTTAGAAAAATATTTCTAACCAAATTACTGTCTTCAACTTCTGATGTGACATTAACACAATTCGGTATCTCTAAAGAGAAAATAAAGATTCATATTGTCTTCTCATATAAGTCCACATACATATGTATTTGTATTTCTATCCACCTGGATTTCAAGACACCACACCCTAGACCCGAAATATATAATATCTATCTTAAAGAAGCCCAGTCTCCATATAAGAATGTCTAAATAAGTGTTTTCAGTTACTTTAATAACACATTTTTTCAAGAGATAACAAGAAAAAAATTGATATTTATAGTTTGTAAGTAGGACAAATTTGTATGTGTGGTATCTGATAAATTTAAGATTACAAAATTTGATAAACTTAATAGAAATGCTTATTTCATAGCCATGTTTGTTAGGGAAAAATAAAAAAAGTCTATGTTTTTCTCTGCTGCGCTGCAATTCAGAAGCCAGGTTGATTTAGAAGGGTAGTTTTCTGCTGCTTTTAGAAATAGCTGTTATGCAGCACAATAAGGGACACTGGAAAATAAAAATTAGATTTCTTTTAGAAGACTAGAAACTAGTTAGAACTCAAATAATGTTGCTTGTCACAAGTTCTAGGAGGTTATATGGGAGACAATGTGGTATGCTAAATGAAGTTAATACTTACTGGCCTGAAGGCCTTTATTTTTTATTACTAAGGAGTGCAAATAAACCTGCTTGTTAGGGCAGAAATTTAAAGGTCAGTCCTCAGATGTCATAAATCATAGATCTAGGAAGAAATAGATTAAGGAAGCCCAAAATACTGGGTCAGCATCAGCAACACAGCAGTATTGCTTTAATTCTGTAACAAAGAACTGATTCCAGTTATTATTTTGTTCCTCAGGGAGTAATTTAATTCTAGTTCAGCTCCTAAGAAAAATATGATATAAACTATAATTCTACAATTTTATTCAGTTTTGGTTCTTACTGTTATGGATCCATGTTAGTTTTAGTCCTTCCTCTGCTTAAACAGTGTGTTTCATTTCATTTTTGTCAGGAGATAAGTTGATGTTTCTTAATTTATTTTTAAATCAGTACAGATTAACTTTATTTAATTGCATGTATAATTAATAAGCTCCTGTTTATGCAACTTTATTATTATGGGATCATAGGACTGCATGAATTTTGAGAGGTCATTTAGCCTATGGTCAACAGGGATGCATATTTATGCCACTCCTAATATATATTTTCATATGCTTACAGTCTGGGAGATTGATGCTTTCCAGAGAAATCTAATTCAGTGCTCCACTACCTTTGCAAAAGATACATTTTCTGTAATATCAAACCTGAATCTTCCTCACTGTGATGCAGGAGTGTTATCCCTTCTTCTAGAAAAGCATGTATTTATGCATTGTGTATATTATGAATATCATCTTGCAGTTGTCTCTTCTGCTGTAGTCTTCTCTACCTTGGGCTAAGTAAACTAAACCATTTGGTTGCTCCTGAGAAGGTTTGCTAATAGATCTCTTATCATTCTTTTTTTCCTCTTGCCTTGTTGCAACTGATAGGGACTTTCTTGAACTATGGTGCCCAGAATTGCAGACAAGGCTGCAAGTGTGACCTTACATGGGTTATTAAAAACAGAATCTATTTTATAGACTGTGAAGGAGACTAATCAAGCTCAGCTCTGTTCTTGGGCTGATTCCATTTATCAATGTTGATGCATTCTCATTCTCTACAAAGATTACATTTTTCATTCCAATTCTGTCTAAAAGACATACTTTGTATCTCCTCATTCCCACTGAGAAAGTTCTTATTTGTTAATGTCATTAATAAACTCTTCCCAATGGTGACTAGTCACAAAACAACCTGTAAAAGGCACAAATTGAAACACAAGAAGTTCTGGCTGAGTATGAGGGTTACTGAATGCTGGAACAGGATTTCCAGAAAGGCTATGGAGTCTCCATCCTTGGAGGCAGTTAAAACCCAACTGGACACAGCCCCAAGCGACCTGTTTTAGCTGAACCTGCTTTGAGCAGGGGAGTTGGAGTACACAGTCCTAAGGTCCCTTACAATTATTCTGTCATTCTGTGAAAATAGCGACAAAGTACGGGTTATACATACAGGAGTGTCCTTAGCAGAATTAGAAGAAGAAACATTCTCTGCCACTGAAACCTCTGAGACTTTTCAATCACAGAGAGAGTGTGAAGTATGTTGTTTTCCTTACTTTTCTAAATCTAAGATTTACACATATCTAAGTATAAAGGTCAAAGTAAAAAGTAAATCTTTATGAAATATTTTTTGTGTCAACCAGTGTACAAAATCATTAGGAGGTTCAAATATGTTTAATTAAAGGATATGTATTTTTTATGTGAAGAAGGAAAGTTAAGTTTGAATTTTGAAACATACAGGCTCATCAGACACACTGTTGAATGAGGAAAAAAGGCATGTTGGTTCTCAGTGCTTTAGCAATCAATAGATAGTTGTTCACCTTGCCAAGCATAAACCTTTTACTCACTTTTAAATGGGAACTCAGGACATATTTTTGTCATTTGGAGTATGACCCACATTTATTGTCCATCATATTAAATGACATCAAATGATCATTTCTAAATAAAAAAGTAATCACTGACACACTAACTGCTCCCTAGAATGTGATTCTTCATGTGAAATTATGCTTACTCTCATTTTATGAAAGATCATTATACTCATTAAAATACCTTGATAATGCACTCTGTCCAGAACAAAGTTATGATTATAGTTGTATGTGTGGTCTTGTGTGACTGTGAGTTGTTGGAGTGAAGCTTAGAGGAAGAGAAGTGAGATATTTTTTTCTTAATGTAGACCATTAAGATTTCCAGTCCTCAGAACTGGGAGCTAATCGTTGCACTTGCATTCCTACTCTGATCATTTGGGATTTGCTGTGTTTTAGTTTCAGAAGTAGTTGTCTCATTTGGGTTGAAAACCAGATAGAACAAAATGAGATTTTCCACTGACCTTAAAAGATGTAGTTGCTTGATTTCTGAAGCAGGATCTTATTTTGCAATGGTGACATATTACAGATATGGTGTGATTTATGTCTAACCACAGAAGAGAGTCTGGGAAGGCTCAGCCTAGGAATAGCAGTACTACAGCTGTAAGTAGGCTTATTTTTCCTAATAAGGGATGATTTTTTCCAAACCTATCTATAGGTTTATTGTTTTCTCCTCATCTATATCTTTGACAAAAAGAATGCCTGCAGACACATATACACCTAAGTGGAAAGGTGCTATGTTGCACTACCCATGCTGCATTATAGAGCAGAAAGATCTGTCTTGTCTTGTCCTATAAACTGTAAGATCATGTGATTAATTTTTTATGTGCTGGAGAACTACATATTTGTTTACTACCATTAGTGATATTTGTATTAAAGCAAACAATAGAGTATTTTGGATATTATTGTAGTTACCTCTGGGTGTTAGTGTTTTTATTTCACAGATTTATAGTTACATCCATACCTGATTTGAGTGAGTAAAATAGAAGCATACCTTATTCCAAAGTGTGAAACTGTGTTAGAATTTGATTTCTATATGTTTAAGTCAGTAATCCATGCTGTCTTCTAAGGTATTTCATCTGCCAGTGGAAAATTGATATGCATTTTCACTTACCAGAGGTATTTCAAGAACTGCAAATTCTGATTTTCCTGAAACAGATGTTTCAAAGTATGTTGAATTTCTCATCAAGATAATTCAGATCCAATTCTAAGGAGAAAGCTCAGTTAAAGTAGCTTTTCTGCTGGTTGCAGGGAAGCTAGATGATTAAAAGAATTTTTTTAAAAAATGTTACATTTATATTTTATATCTTTCTGCCTTTGGCATTGGCTGCAGTATCACATAAGGTAATGGTGTTTTTTTGTCTTCCTTTAGATGAATGCATGCATTATGCCACAGAATATTAAATTGGATTACATTTTCTTTTGAAGAACTGTCCAAAATTGCAACAAATGAAAATGCACTGACAGAAATTAAAAACATCCTACTTTTAGGGATAACTTTTTAAAAGGATTAACTTGAGAAACTTAGTTTCCTGTTGATGGGCTGCTACTGAGGTGCTCGAACACCCAATTCCTTAATTTTGTCTTTAGAGGACACACCAAATCCAAGGTTTATGCTGTGGTATGGTATCATTAATCAGATCAATGTACTGGAATTGTACTGCTATGGACACTGAATTAAAAATATATGAAGTTCAGCTAAATTAGTAACCAGGAACAAATTAACTATATCTAGCTGTTGTTTAGCTTCCTATATATCTTAACTGCAAGCAGTTTTATTGGGTTGTGGTTTTTTTCCAAGAGCAATAGAATATATATATATTACTCTTTGATTAAACAATCTGTTTTTTAAGTCAACTTTTGAACTGTTGGATGAAACCATTTCTTCTTATTGTGGCTTGACTTGCTTTTACAGAATTTTCAGGTTTTGGGAGCAATGCAGAGACAATTCTTCCAATAAAGGTAGGGTTGGTAAATCAGTATGTACTAACACTAGCTGAAGTTGGCAATGGGTATGATGATCATCTATATCAGTCTTTATTTCATTGACATCTGCATAGGATTTCCAGTGCCCACTTAAGATGACATGTTTTCCCTCCAGTCCAGTTCTTGTCTCATGGAAAGCTGAAACTGGCTTGCAATCTCTGGATGATTTCCTTATAACTGATCTCTATCTTTACCCATTTTTTTCCAAGACAGAAAGTGCTTTTCTGTGCCTCTTTTGGCTGTGTGTATAGCAGATTTTGGCAAAAAAAGAATCTCTCCTTTCTTCCCTTCATAGGAAATCAATTCTGCTTGTTTCAGCCTTTTGCTCTTCACTGTTTTCAATCATCATCAAAAATTTTTATTTCTTTTCATTTCTACTGATGTCAAACGAATTATCAGTAAGATATTCTGATTCATTTTTTTATCTTGCTGTGTATTATACATAAATTCCTAATATACACATATTTTTTCACTTACAACTAGATTCCCTGTTGATTAATTAATTTTTTTCTTCCATCCATTTTATCCTGTTATACTAAAATAAAATTGTTTTAAACAATTACATAGCTGCAGTTCTTCACCGTTATTTATGCTTTCCACATGTGTGCATTTTCTTTTACTCTGGAGAACTCTGTTTTTCATAACACTGATGCTTTTCAAGCTAAACAAATAATGATGGTGGCTTCTTATTGGCTGGCACAATTAATTTGGGTGCCCACAAATCAATATCCCTCTTTTGTATTGCAAACATGCAGGTTGTTCTTCTCCGGCTATTGATATTGTCCTGCTCTCAGGGGCTTCAGTGCTCAGTATTTTCAAACTATTTGCCAATAATCAAGACAAAAAGTACAGTACTTTGTGGAATATTAGCTGGTGTAGGTACGTATCCAGACATATATGAAATGTGATAAGGAAAAACACTGAAGAGTATGATTCTCTGTTAGCGTGTCCAACAGTACTAACTGAAGAGATTTTATTTATCTTTTTTAATGTTAAATGGAGCCATTAGGTAAAACAGCTGAGGTAAACAGAAATCACGTACTCTGGGGTATATCTATTTTAAATGTGTGAAATTATCCTCTGTCATTTATCACAACACAACTGAGTTTTCTCTAGCACAAGCCCAGGTAATTTCATTTCTTCACAGAGCTCACTGAGAAAGTACTATTAAAAATAAAGATTTTGTTTTTTTCCTTAAAACATACAAGAAACAGTGTAGATTTATTTTTAAAAATTATTTTAGGGTGAAGAATATAGGTATGGATGAGACATTAATAGCTATAGAAAATAACGTGTTGTGTATATAAAGAATCAAATACCTTCTGTTTGATTCCATGCTCCAGACAGTAAAGCACTTACTCTTAGTAGGAGAGAATTAGGTTGAAATCACTCCAAGACTCTAAGATCTGCTAAATGGTACTCTGGAGTGGACTTCTGTTAAGCTTAGTTTGTGGATTACTGAAATACTTATTCATGGAGTGGCATAGGACGGATTCTTCAAAATCATTCATAGGCTACCCTTCCAAACTTGGGAGATTGTTGCCATCAGACGATTCTCAAGGGCCTGTGGAAACCAAATACTTCCTTGAGTGTCT
>WYDI02038743.1:0-30543 GCA_009867235.2 Psittacus erithacus | reverse complement strand
GCTGCGTGGAGTCCTCATAGCAGCCTTCCAGTATCTGATGGGGCCTATAAGGATGCTGGGGATGGACTCTTCATTAGGGACTGTAGTGACAGAACAAGGGGTAATGGATCAAAACTTAAACTGGGGCAGTTTAGATTGTATATAAGGAAGAAGTTATTTACTGTGAGGGTGGTGAGGCGCTGGAATGGGTTGCCCAGGAAAATTGTGAATGCTCCATCCCTGGCGGTATTTAAGGCCAGGCTGGACAGAGCCTTGGGTGACATGCTTTAGTGAGGTGTCCCTGTCCATGGCAGCGGGGTTGGAACTTGATGACCTTAAGGTCCTTTCCAGCCCTAACTATTCTATGATTCTGTTCTATTCTATGATTTAGAACCCCTTTTTATGATATGAAGAAATTCAACAATGATAGCAAACAAATAGAAACCTTTTCTTACATCTGCTTCTACTTCCAAGATGCACTTGTGTGGAACCTATTTCTGCGTGCTGCAAAGGGAGCAAGGAGTTTTAGAGGTCTGGATAAGATAAACCACAAGAAGTGTGATATCTTTTTTTTTCCTCAGTGAAACTACAGAACTCTCAGAAGTGTTTCATAAATATGTGAAGCTAACAAGTTTGAAAAAAAAGTCACTCCTGAGGTGGACAGTATTACTGAGTTACAATAATCTAATTGTCTAAAACTGAAAGCCATTTTTTTGCTAGGATGAATGAGTGTTGAATGAAAACTATATTTTCAGAGCTGGAAAGGAGTCATGGCTTCATACTGCAGCTAGGAGAAATGAAAATAGAAAAAGCCATGCTTAGTGAAGCTCCAACACAGAGTTTTCATCACACTGATAGCTTTAGAGCCTGTAAACAGACAAAAGAACACCCTTTCTCAATGTAAAACAGAAACTATTACATCTGTAAAGAAATGGGATATTTTAGAAATTAAATACAAATTTTATGTAATTCAAAAAGCTATTATAAGTATTCATCTATATGTGTACACAGCACAATCTCCCCAGAACTAAAACCTCTTGACAGATATTATCAGGTTAAATTCATTTCAAAAGGGCTTTTCTTAAAAACAAAGTAGGTTAATAAAATATATATAAGAATCCCTCTACAAAGAACATGTAGTAATTATCAGACAAGACAGAAGTTTTCTCGAAAGCATTGCCATCTGTAGTATTTAGTAATGAAAACAGCATAGGAAAAAGTCTTTTTTTTTTTTTTTAGAAAAATCTGTCCTTTTTTTGTGACTTTTTTTTTTTTTTTGAATATTGTTATTCTTTTTAGCATTTGAAGTGGCAAACTTTAACCCAAGTCTATACCTCATTTTAAGTTATAAAAATGAACTTTCTTGTTTTAGTCATATGCTATTCATTTTGTGTGGAAGTTGGCAATTTTAAAGTTATTGATTTAAATAGCAGCATTTAAAGGCAGTGCAATTTGCAAACATTTCCAGCAGCTAAGTTAGGACTTGGAAAGAATGTCGAAAGCTATAATGAAAATTCCAATTTCTCTCACTTCTTATCATGTTGTCACATTCTGCATTCTTAAGGCAGACTGAAAATCATTATGCAGCCTTTATGATACAGCCACTATTTTGACAGGAAGCATAGTGCCATCATTTTAACAGCAGAGCTTTTATACTGTGCTATATTATTTTTTTTAGCAAGGATTTACAAACATTTCTACCTGCATATTAGGCCAAGGTATAACTCTAACACAAAGCTTCCAAACAAAAGCAGAAAAGACAGGCTGAGGTAAGTACCTGTCGCATTCAAAGAGAAAAAAATAGTCATCACTTCCATCCTGGAAAGTGCTGAGGCACTTTGTTTTCTGCTTTGTTTAGTTCAGTAGTAGTCAATGCCATATAGAACCGAAACCTGAAAGAGAAGTCTGTTTTAGGCTGGTGCTTATTCCTATTTAATGCAAGAAAGAAAAGGAAATAATGACCAAAGCTCAATCAAGTGTGCTCACAGTGGAACTTCTTAACAGACCATTAATTTCATGATTAGTGAGCCCTTACAAAAGCAGATAGTTCCATTCACACTCAAAAATGTGCAATCCATATTGTCTGGCAGTTAACACAAACCCTAAGAGAAAGAGTCTCCTCTTTCTGTACAGTTGGTTTTCATTGCTATGTATTTGCCCAGGCTAGGGATTTTAAAACTAATGTGCCAGACCTGCTGACTCTCATGCTACTCATACATTATGAAGTTATTCAACCTCAGCAATTAAAGAGAAATAGGCATATCTTTGCCACAGAATCAACCAGGAGGCTCAGCACATGGGTTAGCCCTATGGAAGAAACAGAGTACTGGAAGCTACACTTGAGTTACCCTCTTTTGACATGAGTGACCCTTTGCTTCCCCTGTGGGCTGTTTGGACTTCTGGGGTCATGACTTTCGTTCCATATTTTTAGGATCATTTTTTTTTTTTTTTTGCTGTGTACAACACTGCAAATTTGATCCTCACTGGAAGAATGTGATTCACCTTTGAGGGCACAGAAGAGGGAGTGAAGGACAGTGAACATCATAGGAGTATTTTACTCAACTGCCTATAAGGAAGCCAGTGACAGGGAAAACACAGCCCATGCTCTTAGCCAGGCTAGCTAACTCACATTCAAAGGAGCTTTCCATGCGACTGCTTAGCCTAGTGTTGCAGACAGGAGAAGCAAGCAAAGAAACCCCACAAACAAAGAAACAGGACTGACTGACTAAAATTTAAAGATGTGAAGAACATTATTCAGTAAATACTTTTAAAGAATAAATTATTTTAGGTAAATAGTAATTTCTTTAACTGAAAATTCTATCAGTAGAAACACCAAACATTATTTTTCCCAAGCAAATCAATCAGTTTGAGTGTATATACCTAAACCAATGCAGGAGCTTGTTTCGCTGGCTGATCAACATTCATTTCTCATTGTTCTACTTAAATAATTAAAACTTGCCATATAACCACTCGTGGCTGCTAAGCACAAGATAACCTAAGTCATTCATACAGAATATTGAATCTTTGTACATCTCAGTGAAT
Source organism: Psittacus erithacus (assembly GCA_009867235.2). NCBI lineage: Eukaryota > Metazoa > Chordata > Aves > Psittaciformes > Psittacidae > Psittacus > Psittacus erithacus. The sequence goes on along the minus strand of WYDI02038743.1, from coordinate 27,522 downwards.
CACAACAGAGTTTTGCTAAGTCAAAAGTTAGGGGGAAAGCAAGCTCAGGGTTCAGGGATATATTAAGTCCTACTTAAATTAGCTTCCTAAACAGTTATAGAAGGAGTGTCTGTCTCTGTTGGGGTGGTTCTGGAATTCTTTCCTCAAAGAGTCTCAGTATACCTAAAACTGTCAATAATGCAGATCAGTCTTGTTCAACAAAAAGACAGTAGATGTAATGACTGGTAATTCCCATACTGGTCACAATTTATAGTGAAAAGCACCATGTATTTGCACCCTGATCTAAAAGTTACATGGGTCACTGTCTTGCGCCTGAATGAAATGGGTCATGCAAAATTCTGTGAAATACTGTTTGTCTAATGGCTGACTACATCTGACAGATTCTTAATCCAAACACTAGATAGCATCATGGTGTTTAGAGACTAGGTCTGCAGTTTAGCAGCAGCCGTGTGTTTGGGAAAGAAGTAGGATTATTGTTTCATTAGAGCAAAATAATTTTTTTTTTCAATACATCTGAAAAGGGGAAAAAAACACCCCAAAAAGAATGAATGAAGGAGATTATTACTTTAATTAATCTGCCGCTACCAGGCAGAGAAGAAATTAAAAGTGGCTTATTAATGCTCCCTAGGAAAACTGAAAAAGGTAATGGTAGGCACCGTGTCAGATGATTCCTCAGCAAACAAATTCCTGAAATCAGAAGAACCTGTGAATCACAGAAAATGCATAGCAATACTTCTGTTCATATTCGAGAGAAAAGGGTTTTAAGAAAGAGGATGAGAAACCTTAGCTGGCTGGACTGGAAAACTGTGAGGTCATTCAACTTAAGGTCTGCTTGAGCCTAAAACCTATTACTGGTTGACAATAACCAGTGGATGTGAATCCACTTTTGTATGACAAGAAGTTACTCTTCAGTGTGGTGAATGACCCTAATTCATACATTTAGTGCTCCTCATCAGGCCTTTCCTGCTCAGGATAATCACTGTAACTTTTGAAAGCATGTAAGAGTTTGTTTTCCCTACAAATTTTTATTGTTTCTTTAACCAGTAATTAAAACCAGAGGCCTGTGTGAAAACAATTGTAGATTCTGGGGAAACTAGTGAGTCTTGCTGCTTCACCTAAAATATGGAGAAAAGCTTTTGAATTTGGTTAATAATCCCAGGCCTTTTGCTTTCTACTTGTTTATCTTTTCTGCACACACACTGTTTACTAAGGCAAAAAAGCAAAGGTAATCTTTGGGATTTGGATCATAAGTGCCTATCTTCACTGAAAGACTGCTTGCAGTGCATCATGCAGCTTTCCTCTCCTTACTTGGCAGAATAACGCAGTCCATGTTGGCTATTCCACTGCTGGATAAACTCCCCTCATTGACCCCTCTGCTCACCAGTCTCCAACCCTAGATCTGTGAACTAACCATATGTGTACTGAATGGCTGATTCAAGCCCTCAGAGTAGGGGTGGAATGTGATTACCAACTCCTGAAAACAGATCATCAGCCTGGTTTTACTGTAAGGGCAAAATTGTTGAATATTTATGGAGCATAACTTGATTTGACTGTTCAGAAGCTCCAGTATCCAAGCCTCTGGAAAACAAAGAAAGATCCCCTAAAAACAAAATCTTCAGCTGTTTTCTTCTATAGAAAAGGCAACTCTGCTCCAGTTCCTACAGCTATAAACAACATCAGAAATAGTTCAGGCAGACCACTGTATAGAGTGAAATCATAGGCCACAAAAATTTCTTATGTTTTTTATCCTGAGGGTAACAGCATAAACACAGTAATGCTTTGCAATCATGCAGTGCCTTTGAGCTGAAGAGCCCAAAATGTTTTACAGAAGTGGGTAAGAACTATGCTTTTGAAAGATGCATTAACAGCAGTGGGAGTCTTCCATGTAGAGTTATGTGAAAAAATTGATTATTTTCTCTATGGTTCTCTGGCTGAAATGCAAAAAAAACAGAACCAAAAAGTCTGTTTGGACCAATAGAAGGATAATCTATTTTCTTGGTAAAGATGAAGGTTGTACAAATTCATGTTTTCTATCTAAAATAAAACATTTTCTTTTATTTTGCATGTTGAACCCCTTTTCTAATATACCTTTTATTCAAAATAAATTTTAAAACCAAATAAACTGTGTTCTACTTTTAGAAATATTGACATGACTGACTTCCACTTTTGTCCATTTTTATTTCATTTTAAGGTCTCTTTTCAATTTTATACAAATTCATGAAATATTTCTGTTCCCCTTTCTAATTAGTGCAGTTCTGTGCTGCTCTCCTCCCATGTATGTCATTAATACCTCTACATCCTGAATTTGCACCAGTAACTGGTCCCACTGTGTAATGACTGATGAAACAATTCAATCTGAAAATAGTGTCATGATGCCTGAAATACACTCAATTGCACAGCAAGCCAAACCAAGCTTGCAGGGGATGGATGGGGTTTCAAGGAAAGCAGTAACTCTATTAAGAATCTGTGAGTAATGCTGATAGTAAAGGCTATCCATACTGGAAATCATTCTTAAAGTAAAATGAAGTATCTGAAATAATCTTTGTAAATCTTACTGAAGTCTGATACAATTAAATTAAACAGGGTATGAGGAAAAAAAAAAAATGAAAAATTTGACTAAATGGTATTTCATTAACTTTCTGAATTTTCCAGGGCTTCTTTTTACACTAGTGTGGAGTAGACAGGAAATTGTAAAAAAAAAGAAAAAAGGGCAAAGATAAGAAAAAGAAGAAGATAAAGTTAAGAAAAAGAAAAAGATGAAAAAGAAAAAGAAAAGGAAAAAGAAAGACAAAAAATAAAAAGGGAGAATAAACTTTGGTTCTCCAGTTTCCAAGAAAGCATTGCTGTTGGCCTAGAAAAGCTTCATGCACCTAAGTATGACCATTATTCCCCTATTGTACTCTAGGAGTTCAGCATGTGTCCAGCTGAAGCTGTGGTTCTCTCCACTTATAGAAACTGTAATGACCGAGGCTCTGGAAATGAGTATAGCATCTAAATTTGTGAGCTAAGGTTCTTAATTTTAGCTAAGTCTGTCCCAATTCTAAATAAACTGACATCCACTAACATATTGCTTCTGATAGCTTATGCTCAAGCATGGTATCTGACCATACAGTGTTATCCTCAAGATATCCCCTCCAGACTTAAGCTTTGGACAATTAAAGACATTACTATTAGGGAACCAGTTGCAGCTTTTAGATGAGGCCTAACACCTGCCATAATATGTGATGAGTTTGTTCTAGACAGAAATTATAGCTAAGGACTTGGAAATAGTGAGTGTTAAATACAGGAAAGAGAGCAAAGGATGAATAAAGAAAGACCCTCAATGAAGCAGTCATCTGAAACAGGGAAAGCTTTCTGCTTTGGCTGTCAGCATTATGTGAACTAACCCATGTGCAAATGTAACTGTACACACAGAGACACACTGTATTTGCACCCTGTTTGTATTTTCAGATGTGTTCAGGCATCTTTTCAAAAAACTTTCTCCAAATTTCACACCTGTTAGTGCCCAGGGATGCAGAAAACAGAAAGTATAGGTGTGTGATATGAGAGATCAGCTTCCCAGACATTCTTGCAAAAAAATTTCTTGCCATCTAAATGTCATGAAGTCAAGGCAAGTCCAATGACTATGAACAGACACAGTCACTGACTGCTATCAGTTATTTTTATTTCTTCAGAGTCTGATAATGTGAAGACAAATTTTCCATAGTATTTCTTATTTCCCTTGTCTACTCACATCTAAAAATGACGAGACAGAGAAAAATTCTTTTATTTTTACTACTAAGAATCCCTATATGATTTGGGTCAAAGGTATTGTGAGGTTGTTTTCATTGTGCAGACTGTTTTTCTCATTATAAAGTTTTGATATAAGAGAAATCTGACTTTTCTTTTTCCCCAGGCTGGTTGGTAAGTCTTTTCTGAGAATTCATCTATATGAACTAAACTGAAGAATTTATTATTTGTGACTACATATGTAAATATGAAAGATGAGAATATGTTTCATTACTAATATTCATGTGTCAAAGAGCAAATCCATTCAGGATGCACTGCTTCACTTTCTTTTTTTGTAGGAAAGTATAATGTGTTTGTCATTAAATATGCTCAGAAGATCCCTCCTCTTCTTTTCTTTTATTGCTTTGTTTCATATTTCCCACAGCCATGAAAGACCACACAAAATATTCCTGTAAAAATTAATAACTCAGTATCACAGAAATTATCTTAGTTAATTTGAACACAGAACAGTTGTCAAACATACTATTGACTTTTAATGTGAAATATTATCATGTTTTCTCTTTCAACAAGAAGGAAAAGAAAGGATGTTTTATTTAAAAAAAATAATGAGGAATTTCCAGTGACAGTTTGTATTGCTCTGCATGGAACCAAAATTATTTTGCAATCCAGGAGTAAAAATGTAGTTATTTATCTAACAAGTTAAGAGTCTTTCCACTGAACTAATGCTGTTCACTCAGTTACAGAGCAGGATAAATACTGTAAAATATCCCAAGTATATTGTTACGTTTTAAAAAAGTACCATAGCTGTGATCACATTCTTTTTATATCCTGTTTCCAAAAATACTCCAGCAACAGTGCTTTCTGGCAGGAACATTTCTAAAAATAGCCAAATGTTAGCATGATTATTAACAGAATGTGTGTAGAAAGAAAATGTTACTTTCATTTTGCAAGCTTCTGTATATAAAATGCATTTCCTGGACTCAAGTACTCAGGCAGATGCTTAAGTTTTGTTATTTTCAAAACGTATGCTAAAATATTCTCTTCTGGAGTTGAGAAATAACTTGAAAGTATGATATTACTTTGACATTTCATTAGCTTATAAAAAGATGAAACCACAACACAGACAATACTTTAGTGGAAGGGATAAAATATGAAAGCTGAGCATCACGTGAACTTTTTGTCTTCCATTCAAAATTAATTCTGAAAGTCTAAGTCTCATAATGGACTTGGAAACAAGCCACAAACTAAAATTTTTTAATAATAGAAATCACTCAGTAGTTAAATTTAAAATCCACAATTTCATATATGTTCAGAATGTGTGATCAGGGAAAGAAAAATCATTTCAGTCATTTATGATAATTTTATTCCTATTTAATTGTTAGAAAATTATCCACTTAAAAGGAATAGAGGGTGGGGTTTTTTGTTTGGTTTTTTTTTGGTATGATATTTTTATTTTTTTAATCCATTAATGGGTGTTGGTATTTTTTTCTGTATTTTGGTTTTCAAATAAAACATGCTACAGTTTTTAAAAGTAATGTGGCATTAACTCTGAGGTTTTCTTTGTTAGTGATGAGTCAAATTTCTGTTTTAGGGAACTACTGTCTTGTTTAAATTCCTGATTAGCCATATTCTTTTTTTTTTTTGATACTTCTGGAATTTTTATTATTGTGAGTTTTTCCTGCTTTGAAAAATAATGGCTCTGTTAGTAGGTTCATTCCGGTAATAGCCAGTGATGACCAGGGGCAACTTGGGCCAAGGCTGCAAGTACATAATATAACTTGTTTGGGGCCTTGCCAGTACCTGCTCAAGTCAACCAGTACCTCTTGCAGTCAACTGAAAATTTGCAAATGGACTTTGTCTATATCCCTGGGAAAGGTGAATCTCTATTCTTCTGTGAATCATGACTGCATGAAGGACTGAAATTGTTGTTGAGTGAGTTCCTTGTTCTCTGAAGTCACCACATTCTTTAACTGAGGCTCACTTCCCTAAGTTCACTACTTTTCTTGGTAGTTCATTCCATGTTTATCACAAACAGTATTTAAAAGTATTTCCTAAAAGTTATAGAAGTGATTAAAATATATTCATTAATGTACAGTCTGTATTTGTGTCAGACTTCCATCAGTTTTTATACTCTGGAGAAAAAACCAAACATTAATTTCTACAGTGTGACAGAAATGATCACCCTCTCAAAGCTACTAAGTTCAGTAATTTCTATGCTTTCATTCTATTTAGGCATGGGTACCGTGCAAAATTTATTGTTTCTTTTTCTTTCTCTTTTTCTTCCTCTTTTTCTTTTTTTTTTCTTTTTTTTCTTTTTCTTTTTAATTTTCTTTTTTATTATATTCCTTCCTTCCGTCCTTCTGTCCTTCCTCCCTCCCTCTCTCCCTTCCTTCCTTCCTTTTTCTTCTTCTTTATTAAAAAAAAAAAAAATGTAGATTACTTTGTTCTTGCAACTTTTGCAGAACAGTCACAATTATTGCTTGCTATAATTATCTTTTTTCAGTAGTGTTAGACGTAATATTGTTCCCGTGGAAGCGATTGGTTCTGCAGATCTCAAAACTGAAGGACTTTTAAAATAACCAATGATAAATCTCTAGTATTTAGTTAACCATCAAAGTAAGGAAAACACAGGACAGACTTTTTAAAGCAAAGCAAGGGCACAAACCATGGCCCTTGGGATATTTTCCCATGATTTGCTTGTACTGGAATTTTCAAGTCGAAATTCGAAAGCTGAGAAAATCTTTTAATGTTTCCTGCTACTCAAGAGTAGAATAAAAACTTCCCATGTAAGCATTCTCAGTAAGCAAAAATATCTATAACTCTATAGTTGCTGCCACATTCTAGAGTTCCACACTGTTGTTTTTTCCAGACCTCATTTTTATGTTTCAGATTCTGAACAGTCCTAAATGGTTTCAGCCATCATATAATTTAACACTGAGTCATTCTACATTCCTACAAGAAACCTTCCCTTATGCATGATTATATATTGTGAAAATGGATAGGCTAATTTTGAAACATTAATTTTCTGTGGTAGCTGTTCTGCTATTTTAGTCTGGTTTTAATGATATACTCACGATAATAGCTGTCTTATATACAATTATGCTTTTGAAAAGTGACTAACTTTGGTTACAATTATACACATCAACCCAGACTCTCTCCTGTGGATGAGTGTGCATCCACATTTTTGTGTTTCTAGACCTAAACAAAGATGTTTGAAAGAATGTGCCATGATACAGGTATCATCATGTAGAGGTGAAAACGAGAAGGCTCTGACAGTCTTTCACCTTTGCTCACTTGTTTAATTTTCTAAGCCAATTTGCAGCCTAACAGAATGGGGCTTCTTTGGATTTATGTAGTGCAAGTTGTGGGTCCAGGATGTCCATTTCCCCACAGTAGCTAAGAGTCTGCTTTTATTTCTGCAAATCTAAATGAAAAGAAAAAGGTTATGCTCAAAAACATGTACGACATTGAGCTTAAAAGTAACATTCAACTTGAACCTCTGACTTGTTTTCGCTTTGTATGTCTGAACTCTGAGTAGAGAAAACAGACATTTGGTAGCCTTCTTTTGCTTGCTCAGCAAAACGGGTTGCTAAAAGTAACAGCAAGAGACAAATACTAAAACAATCATGTAAACTGAAAGAGAAAAGACATATTAATGGGCCTAGAAGATGCTGCACAAAACCCCACCAAAGGACGCAGTGATAAAAATTAATGTTCTTAAAGAACAAAGTCCCTTATTCTCAAATTTGCCAGTAGGTTAACACAAAAGTTGCTACAAATTGAGGAGCAATAATTGAAAGAAAGAGAAGAGATCAGGTGGGCAAGAGAAGCACAGAAATCTTCTGCTTTGTAACTTCTTTTTTTTCTACAAACAAACAGCTTTGGATCATCCCCACGATGAGGATGGTAGAGATAAGCTCTCTGGTGGTAAGCATCTGGGGTGGGAGGGAAGATCAGAGGATGTTGTGGGATTCTTTTTGTTTCTTTCTTTAACTGTGTATGTCTCTGCTGTTTTTTTGAAGCTTTTCCAAACCTCAAGGCTTCTGAGGTTCTTGCATCACTCAATTTAATTTTTTTTTTTTTTTTTAAATATAACAGTGTCAGAGCAATGTGTATCTGTGTTAACACTGGAGAGTACCAGTGTTGGGCCCCTAATTAGATTCATATTCATATTGAAAGTTTAAAACATCCCCAACACAAATGAATTACCGTAATGATTACTTCCCTCCTGATGGGAAAAGATAGCAGTTGTTCTATGAGCTAGTCCTGAGCCAAGAATATCCACAGATTCAAGTTCGATTGAAGCTCAAATACATTGTGACATAATGAACTTGATTCATGCTTTGAACGTACCACAGCTCCCCCACTAAGTTTCATATTCCGTCTTGGGATTTCCTTGGAAATTTACTATATATGTGGTGCTGTTGTCTAAAACCAAGTTATAGTCTTCAAATCGGAGTCTTTTGTACCAAAAGATGTTGTACATTACTGGAGAATGACCGAGTAAATATTGAAGTACTGCCATGTAAGTCAAGAGAGAGAAAAACATGTTAATTGAGACAATTTGCTGCAGGGAACTACTTGAGAATAGTTTAGGGGTGGGAGGAAAGAGTTTAGAGCACAAGGGAACAAACCCAAACATGTTTTGTATTCATTCAGCACTCTGTAGGCCGTTCTCCAGTGGACTTACCTTTAATGTAGAACATTTAAGTTTTCTGTAGGCAAACAAGAGCTCAGTAAATACTCTATTTTCAAGGTCTCTGCTCATCCCACTCATTATGTATTCTTTGATCAGTGGGAAACTGAGGTAAAGGGCAATGCTTTAGGGCCTGATCCAGAAAGCTAGATAATTCTATTTACATGAATAGAAATAGGCAAATGTACGCTAATGGGTAGGGGCTGTACATGGACCTATTTAGAAGGTAAGTAAGGAAGTGTTAACTTGCTTGTGTATGAAGGCAGTTCAGACAACTGGTTTTGCTAATAAGAAGTGAAAATAGTGAAATACTAAACTATTGGTATAGATGGGAAAGGAATCGTACATTTAACGTCTGATTTATAGGCAATTGATATAGAAAATTGCTAAAAATTGTGTTGAAGAATATTATTTTCTTTTAGCATCTTTAATACTTTTATTGATTTCTATCCAGGACATAGGGTTTGAAACTAGAATTAAAAATCCAGTGATTTTTATACTTCTATAACCAATCAGGTCATTCTCAGCCAGTCAGTCTGACTTTCAGTCTTATAAACTACCAGTTGCTGAAAAATGTGGGGTTTTTACCCAGTAGGACTTAAAAGGGGCTATAATGTCTCAAAAAGCCTAGTTAAGTATGAAATTTTTAAATATGTTAGAGTATTTCTCTGATTTAATTTTGTATTAAGATGGGCATGTGTTATATATGCAACCTGCATAAAGTTTAAACAAAGGTTGATCGTGTAAATATAAAACTAGTTTAGAATGTCTCATTAATTGTGAAAAAAACATGGCAAAATCTTACTAAGTGTTATTAAAGCAAAGTTTTGTACCAACATTTCACTTGCATAGACAGTTATGTTCATAAAGGCTGCTTTTACTTGGATTGTGATGAGCAAAATTTCACAAGATTAATGCACTTCAGTGGTCATTGTTGAAGTCAAATATTTGAGTTCAGCTTAGGACCCCATTTCCATGTTCTGTGCTTTTTTTAGTACTAAACCAGCAGAACATTGCTAGAACCCAGCTGTTCTCAATTTCCGTTTTTTTCTGGCTTACCTGCATTTTCAATGGCTCTGCCATATGTCAGAAGGTGTTCTTCCGCCTTTAGAAGTTGGTTTCACTGTCTAACGACTATAATTGACTTGTTTGTGTCTGGAGTAGCATGGGTAAGATCAAGTGCTGCAATATCTTCAAGGTAAAACATTTGTTTTCAGTATCAGTACCTGCAAGTTATTCGAAGTTATAACACACAGTTTTTCACCCTATCACTGCCTGTTACATCCTTAGTGAGTGCAGATGTAATCGCTGGTCATTTGCCACACACAGTGACATAATTGACTAAATATCAAAGTGATCTTTCAAGATTTTATGCTATATGCAATGAAACTATAAACTGTATAAATTCAATGAAATTATGCGTGCCTGAAAATGAATATGATTTGCAAGTGCATGGGTCATAATGGAAATATATGGATAGGAAATATCAAAAGATTGATAAAATCTTGTAAATGAACTGCAAGATAAAATATAGAAGTTCTAATATTTGCCATGCCAGCTTGTTGGCAGCTTTTTTTTTTTTCTGTTTTTATACTTTCTTTCAGTCCTCTCTGTCAATTGCACTAATTTTTATGTTATAATTTTGCATCCGTATTTGTAATTTGGCTGAATTTGTCAGCAGGCGCAGAACATAAATGGACCCTACCTTGACATTTTGGCTTGGAAATACTCAATCTTGGCAAAAACCTGTAGATATTTGCTTTTTCACTTCCTCATTATAGTAAATGCATATCTGTATGAGTCACTGAGATGTTTTAATTTTTATTTTCTCTGATAGAAAACATTTTTCCAAATATAATTTCTAACAAAAACTTGGATATATTGAACCATTTTTGCAATTTTTTGTGATTTTTTTTCATCAATATTACTATTGACCTTCCTTTGCTGAAAAGTGACCAAAGTCCTTTGGCCAGAAGCTTTACCAAAATCCCAGTGGAGCTTAGAATGAGGAACATTTTGCCAGGTAGACATAAATAAGTTTCAGGATTCCAAAGCCGTATTTTCTGTTGGCAGCTGCCCTGATTAGTTTCACTGGAAAATGCTTTTGGTCGTGTTGAATAAGTGAGAAAGAAAAATGTGACTCTGAACTCCACCAGGGTTTTGATTTTTTTTTTGTTTATTTTTTTTTCATTTTGTTTTGTTTTTGTTTTTGTTGATTTTGGTTTTTTACCCTCCTTTTTTTTTTCTCTTTTCTTTTCCATGCTGTTAGGTTTAGGACTTGCTGGGGCACTAAAATAAACTGCTTTTCAATATTTCTGGATTTTTAGGGGTAGTATACACAAAGAGGGGAAGGTAGATTCAGCTATCAAAAGCAACTTTTTGTTCTAATGGATACTTTGATTTGCTTAAATCTGTAACCTACAGGGGAATACCATTCAGTGGGTTGTCAAGGTTCACATGATTCTGTATGCAATTACCTTGGTATTATAATTGCCCTCTGTAACTGCCTGTGCTGGAAATGATGCAAGTTTCTGACCAGGGGGGATGTTTTTACATTATTGCATTATTCATGTTTAAAGCAAGTTGGTGAGAAGTATGATTGGAAAGAGAGAAAATGAGGAATTTAGATGAAAGACCTTTATAATAAAAGAATTCGGTTTTGGCAGCTTTTTTTCTTTTTTTTTTTTTTTTGTATGACAGAATTGTTGTGGGGCACAGAAGCACATTCCCTATCCTATAGAATAATTATTTCTGATAAAAAAAATAAAATAATTAAATTTAATAATTGGGAGGATTTGAAAAAATTCTTCACCTTTTCTGAATGGACACTTCCTGAATATAATGTGTTTTGAAACAAAACATATCATTTTGAGAGCCTTCAAACTTTTGTACTGCGTTGCAAAATAGCAACAATTTAGGGAATGCGATTATAACACTAATCACATAATATAGGTAAATGTGGTTTCAATATGCTTGTGGGCTGGTTTCTTCTCCATTTCTGGAGAAGAGGAATCTGCTTCTTCAATTTTCAGAGGAAAAGTCATAAAATCTGTAAGACTGGAAATCTAGGAAGTTCTACACATGTGCACTAGCACAGCTTCCTGTTTTAATGACTTTCAAATAAGCATATAATTAAAATTAACAGTTATTCTGACTTTTCATCACCTTTTCTATTAAAGTTCTCATAGTGAATAGAAAAAAAAAGACTTATAAATGATCAACATATGTTTCAATAGGCAATAATCAGCTGCTGTACAACAAATTAATACATCGATTCTCATGTGAAACAAAACCATGTTGTATTTTCTCCTGTAGCGCTGTAAATGATTTGTACCAATACAACTTTTGCCAGCTACAGAATTCTAAAATCCATTATTCAAATTCTGAAATAAATCAACCATTTACAGCTATTTAAAAACATTTAAACACTGAATCCTGAGAGTTTAAGAGGATTTTTAATTCCGATTTACCACCTTCCTGGTGTTTAACCTTTCTATATAAGAAGAAACAGATATCCATTCTCAAAAAAAAAAAAAAAAAAAAAAAAAGATGCATTCCTCTAACCGCAAAAGGACACTGATATATTTAATGTTAATTAAAGGTAGAACAAACTTTTTAAACAAAGAAATCAAGAACTGAGAGGAAAAGGGAAAACACATTTCCTTTACAAATTAATGGTCATATTTTAAGTGCCATATAATCTTTTGCAATAACAACATTCCTCTCACTTATACATCAAATATTTATACTAAAATAAAACTGCTTATATGATTTCCCCTGTTTTCTGCATGTCCACAAAAAGGTCTCAATTATCTTTTCTAATATAAACTTTTCTTACAAAAGATTCTTTTATGACATGACTTGACTTGATTGTGAACAGCTGCTAGGAGTATCTTATACTGAGTACTTGATCAGTAATTAGGATTGGTCAGTTATGCTTTGGACACGTACAACATAATCACAAGCTCTCTGAATCTCTCAAGAAAAGGTAGTAGTACAGTTGAAAAAAAAAATATGGAATTTTATAATAGTTTTAATGCTTTGAGACTTGGCTACACTGGCTTAGCCCACAGCATAATTCCTGAATATATTAAGCTACTGACAGATTTAATGACTGAACGAAGATTTTAGATTAAGTTGTATTTTATCATATTCATGTGTGTAATTGTGTGAGCATGCACAGCTCCAGTTGCAAGGAAGAGCTGAAAGCCAAGGCTGAGTCATTGAATGCCTTTGCATCAGGACTCTGGCAAGGGGTTTTGAAAAGATCAGTGTCCTATTCTACACAAGGTTATCAAATGAATTGTTTTTATTTCTCTCTTTTTCTCCCATTTGTATTGCCTCTTGCTTTTTATAAAGTCATTAGCAATGCTGTCCCAAATTATTAATGAGTCTGAAAACTCTTCTAATTCAAAATGGAAAATGATTTCTGTCTAAATAAGGACAAGAAAATTCAACAGCCCTTTTTTTTTTTCTTTCTTTCTTTTTCTTTTCTTTTTTTTTTTTTTTTTTTTTTTGAGGGACCAGCTTTAACTTGTGCAGCAGCCTTTGTAAACTGGTTCCATAGCTGAATCTCCCAGATTTGGAACAGTGTCCACCACCTGCACTGTTGACATAAAATAGCAACATGCTTCTGCCTGGTCTGAACTGCAAAATGTATGCTCACATTCTTGCCTGGCTTATTTAGCTACTTCCAACAGATATGATCTTTGGAGGAAAACTTGTCTTTGGTTTTACCTGTGAACATATAGTAACACTAATGTGAATACTTGAAACATGAACTTAAGCCCAACTTCTTTTTGGACCAAGAGGGTGGAGCTCTTGGGATCTGTTTCTTGTGAATGTTTGCATTCACTCTATACCTAAAGTAAATATGAATAGCATCCAAGCCACTCTGATTTATGCCTGATAGCCTCAGTTTGCAATAGATAATATACCACTAAAATATTCCAGGAGAAAAACATCCACTACATGGTGTTTTTTTTTTCTCCAGCCTGTGATGCATTGCATGTTGGCAGTGTAGTTTGGTAGAGACATTGGAAGAAATTGCACTTGGTTCACAGCTGCTAATTTTTTGTCCTTTGTGCACTGCTTAAGAACTATAAAAGAGCAAAGCACAGATGAAAATCTAACCTTATCTGTCCATTGTTTCTGTTTTTTTTCCCCTGGTAATAGTTCTTGTGAAAAAAACTCACTTACGGAAACCTCAATGTTTATTAAGTGAATTGGGAATGAATACAAAAGTAGGCTGAACATGACTGGAAGAAAATTGAAACAGCCAAAGATACAGTTTTGGTGTAATTCTTCTGATTCAACACTTGTTGATGTGGTTATTGAAAAAGTGATAAAGATGTAATGTTCTCAGCTAGTTTCTCTGCAGAAATTCCAGCATTCAATTTAGTACTTCAATAATACCCCTTAAAAAAAAGAAAAACAAGCAAATGTGTTTGTGATTATTTCTCATCATTCATAAAAAGAAAAACTAATAATGAAAGTATTTATTTGATATTTTATTCATGAGATAAATATTATAAATTGGTTGCTGTAATAATGTAGTTATACAACTCTCTGTTTCCAACAGTTTCTTTTATTTGTAGTCATGAAAGATAAAATGTAAAGATGCACACATGGATGAGTGATTATCATAATGGATGTACTGATCAAACTGTTTTTTCTTCTCTAGTTTCAATAATATAATCATTTTTTGATCAAAGAAAACTGCAGCAGTACATCCCTTTGGTGGCTTTTGCATTTTATTTCAAGTGAAAATGGCAATAAACAATGTTGTTCCCCTTTGTTCTTCCTTATTAAATACAAGTGAGTTTTCACACTTATAATATTCCATGTTCATTCAAATTATAATCTTTCGGTCATTTAAAAAAATAAAGATTTTGACTAAAACTTTACTTTCACATATAATGCAAAACTTTATTTTCATAATGAAGTCATGTTTAATAGACTACAAGGCTTTTTCTTTACTTTGAAACATTTAGTTTTTGAGAATGGAATAAACAAATAATGAGATTTTCAAAATTGAAAGATAGTTTAAAAGTATTTTTTTCAAAATGAACTTATGAATCAGAACCTATGTATAGTTACTGACTTTTTTCCAAAGTTCTTTGTATTCACTTGCATGGTCAAGATTCACTGTCTGCTTAAACTGGTGGAATCCAACTGCATTCCATTCGTAAACAAAATGAGGAAATAATGATGAATTTAATATTCTTCCTAAACCACCCTTTAATCCTGACAACTGATAAACTGCAATTCAAGAAAAAATAAAGAGCGTGAAGAAATAGTTTATTATTGTAGATTTCACTTCCTAAGTGTCGAATAGGGCCACCTCACTACCTGATTTGTTGTGTTCAAAACAATGTTTATGGCATTCAGAAACTAGAGTACAAGAAAGAGACTTCTTATTTCCACTGTGCCTTAACTAAGAAGAAAGGCTTTTGATTCCTACAGTTTGCTTTTGATAACCCCTTCGTTAGTACAGCAAAGTTGCTGAAAATAAGTTGCATGTAATTTTTTCCCTGCATCAGTCCTAAATAAAATAACCCAAAAAAATGTAGTGAGGGGGAGGTAAGGAATCATAACAGCATATAAAAAGGAGAATGAAGTCCTTTTTGAGTTAGACTTCCTTATATAAAATTAATTCAAGAAGGCTCCAGATACTGCAGAACCAGATCTATAGGCCTTTAATGTGGGCCCGATATTAATTGCCTGATACTAAGTTGTGCTTTAAATTATATGAACTTCTTTTAAGTGAATAAAATTGGTTTTATATGGACAAAATTTGCCAAAAGCAGGAGTTTCAATATCTGGTTTTAAAATCTGGTAGTTTATCCTTTTACCCTGAGGCTTTATGGGCTGGAACAAACTAGCATCTGGTCCTTGTAAGTCAATCTATAAAGCAGATTATAAAATTCTGAACATAACATTTCTGCAAAAGAGTTTTTCTTTTTTTTTTTTTAATTTGGTTTTTCACAGATAAATTGTTCATGATCATCTTTTAG
The DNA here is from genome assembly GCA_009867235.2 of Psittacus erithacus. NCBI lineage: Eukaryota > Metazoa > Chordata > Aves > Psittaciformes > Psittacidae > Psittacus > Psittacus erithacus. Next base: position 12,081 of record WYDI02038743.1, on the reverse strand, counting down.
TGTTTGAATCTCAGATGAAGAAAAGTCCTCTTGGATGACTTAGCTGGCAACAAATGTCATGACATAGTTTCTCTTTTGTCCTCCATTTTTGTAATTTAATCTGGCTTAAGTTCAAATATTTTCTCCATTTAGTTACCTTGAGCATCCTGTCTTTGCAGGTTAGGAAAGTGGTTTGTGTTCTTCTGCCAAACAGAATGAACAGAGTGAGTAGGAATGTTGCCATCCTTCTAATGCTTATATTCCAAAAGAGAAGGAAGACTTCCCAAGATATTAGTTGCTCTTACCAGAATTATGAATGAGATTTGTAATCAGTTAAGCCTTTAAGTTTTCAGAAAACCTTTATTGATTCTGCTGTAATTTTAATTGAAAAGCATAGTACAGTAATATTGGCTGGAGTTCCATATGACTTTCTTTTTACTGAAGATTATTCTTATTCAACAAGAATCCCCATTTAAACAGATAATTTTAAAATGCCTATGTGATTAAGTGTTGCCTACAGTGTCAGTGTAGTCCAGCAGCTAAAGCAGAGAGATGCAGAAGACCTGGATGCTTTTCCTAGTTTATGTTAGGAGATGCAGAAGACCCGGATGCTTTTCCTAACTTAGGCTTGGGCCCACAGGGTGTCTTTCAGCTATTTACTTTACCTCCCTTAGTCAGCTTTCTCACCTAGGGGAATTTATGAAGTATCCTTTTGTGAAATTTTTACTAATCTACAACAGAAAGATATTATGTAAATGACAATTATATACTTATAATATTGTTCAGTGGTTTAAAGTTACAGAACCACATTTCAGACATCACATTTGCAGTCTGCCTCCTATCAAACTACCAGGCATTTGCCAATTGCATGTAAAAGGCAAGTGTTCTAGAGATATTTCTGATAAACCACAAGCATGTCTGATGAAATATGCTGCAGTATTTCTCACATTAGCTCCCAACAGAGACCACACAAAAGGATGGTGAGTGAAACAGAGAAAGGAGAATAATAGCCTGATGAATCAGAATCTAAATGGATTCCTCTTCATGGTAGAAAGTCTTCAGAACTTCATGTTTTCTATGCTACTAATTGACAGACAGTGTTGTTTCTTTAATGGTGTCTATTTTCTTAGCTAAAACTTGATATCTTTCACTATGTTTGTACATAAATGCATTTTGATGACATATTGGTGCTGTGCAAATTAATTTTTGTAGGCATTTGCTTAATACTGGAAGTATCTTTCACATGCTAGGCACAGAAAATATTTTTTCCTTCAGACAGTAGGATCTAAGCTCCTAATGTGGAATTCAGTCAGAAGGTTGTGGCTTTCGAAGCTCTGGGCAGTGCTACCTCTCTGCTTATTGAGTGAGTCACACAAAACTTGTTTCTTGCTTTTTTTCCAGGGCAGAATGGAGGCTGGGTGTGGGTTTTTATTGGAAAGGAGAGTAGGGAGTGGAAGGGGAAGGGACACTTGTGGTGTGCCTTCTTGTGTATCTTAGCATCTTCTAGTAATCAAAGTGCCCCTAGCTCTGATTTATTTAGGGGAAATGTGGAGGGTCTTCATACTATTTACATGCTGAACACTGAACACTACTTAAAGCACTGCTGAGCAAAAGACACACCCTTTTAAATTCTGCATTGGAGGCTTAGCACAGGAATGCAGAAGTCTGCTTGTTAGTTCTGTGTGGAATGGTATGTTAGAGGAGGTTGCATTTGCTTGGTTGCCTTTTAAACAGGCTAAAAAGCTTTATTAAAGTTTCTTGTGAGAGGTCATAATAAGGAAGAAATAAGGAGGGTTATTAAATGCTTTGGCACTGATATCAATGCAGTGAGAATTACAGGCAGTTACATTATAATATTGCTGGAAGGGAATTCAAGAGGTTATCCATCCAGCGTCCATCCACCTACTGCAGGGCAGGGTCAATTATATTTGGGCAGAGTCAGAGAGACATCTGTGCAGCCTAGTCTTAAACACCTCCAGCACTGGAAATGCCATGGCTTTCCAGAAAGGTGTGACCCAAGCTTTACCTTTCTGCCCTATTATTGACATGGTTTTGTTAATATCATGTTAATTATAATTTAAGCAGTTTGCTGTTTTTCGTATCCACATGAATATGATATTAGGTTAATTCCTTCCCTTTCTTGAAGTGTTTATTTAGGTGAACACTTACTTTGTTTCTTCTCCCTTGGTATCTCAGTTTCTGTCCTTCAAATTAAACTTGGACATCTCTTCATTCAATATTCTGCAATAAATCATGCTTTAAAAACTCTCATATTTGTGTCTCTCCTCTGGACTTTCTTCCTGCCATATTTCTAGAAATAGACTGCCTCAAGATGGACACAAAGTTCTTCCACTCTGTCCTTACCAGCACTGTCTAAATAAAAGAAATATTGCATTTGTCTTTCATTTATATGTGACAATTCAAGGTTTAGTTAGCTGGTTGCACAAGCGTGACTCCATCAACTTACTTTCTGCGGCTTATTAAGATAACTACTATATCCATCTCTCAAAGTGATTTTCCACCCAATTATTTCAGACCATGTATTTATGTAGGTGACTGGCCTTTAGTAAGTTCTACTTCTCTCTGTTAAATAACATCCAATTATTTTTCAAGTTGCATCTCCAATCTGTCAAGTTCAACTCTATCTTTCAATGTATTTGTAATACTAATTTCATTTTAGCACCCAGTCTGTTAATGCAAATACGGAACAGATATGAGGACACAGATGTATGAGGAATAGAACTCTGCAGAAATCCATTTGCCATCTAATTCAGAGAGAACCATTGAAGATCATTCCTGGAACACTGTTTTCCTGAGCTCTACACCTACAACATTCATCCAGTCCATGATTTTAGTTTGTTTATGAGAATGTTATATGTAAAACAAACACCCGCATCTGATGATTTTTATCTCTCCTCAGTTCCAGTTTTTCTGTAGTAAACTAAAATCATATTGGTTTGACTTTGTTTATTCTTGATAAATTCCTGTTCACTGTCATTTATCTCTTTTTACGCATCCTTTGTTTGCCCCCGCAATTATTTTCTGCAATTTGAAATTAACATAATAACTCAATAATTCCCCACTTCTTCCTTTCATGGTCTTTTGAAGTGGAGGATTTAAATTTTTTTCCCATCCTTCTCAATTTTTCAAATATCTGCAGTTTCATCAGCCAGTTCCTAAAATTACCAAGTGCATTAGGCTAAGATAATTTGGAATAGTGAAAGTTATGTAAGTGACAGTTATTTGGAATAAGGAAGTTATCTCTCTTATTTATTGCTTCCTTACTCAGGGCCAAGATTTTGCTCTGTTGTCCCTCGTATTATTTATTATAGTTAAATTATCAAACCTGATATTGTTAGGAGCTGCTCAAAGCAACAACCCTTTCCATATGCTCCCTCATTCCACTAATTTTCCTAAGAAAGAATTCATTTAGATTCTTCACATCTCTTATTATTTACATCTCTTGCAAGCCTTTATTTTCCTGATTTTGTCCATACCTATATTTGTCTTCATACTTAGTGCCCTGATCTAGCTTCCACTTTCTGCTAACTTCTTGTATCTGAGGTCCAGAAAGAGCTCATTGCTTAGCCCATTTGCTCATATGCACATCTTTCCTCCACGGTGAGTGGAAGCTTATAAGTGGAATGGCTTATAGCTGTATCCCAAAAGACATTTTGCTAAAGAACTGTATGTGCTTTATCCCATACCTCCCCAGTCTGAACTCCCAGGTTTTTTAGTTTATCAAAATCTACCTGTCTAAGTCAATAGTTATTGTTTTGCTACTATTCTTCTGTCTTAATGAACTGATTTTTATGCCACTGCCTCCTAAATCATCTTTCTTCTGGATATTTGACTCATTTCATTTTACCAGTTAAGAGTAAAATCTCAAATGATCTTCCTGTAAATATATTCTCTATTTTATATCTGTGATAAATCATATCAAGGAAGATTTTACAAAAAGTTGAAAAAAAAAAAATGAATTGTGCTCTTCTGGCTTCTTTTCCTAACAGCTGTCTGAGTATCTCTCATTTCCCCAGTCCTGCCTTCTGCATAATTCTGACAGCTGATCACAAAAATGTTTTACCAACTTCTTCAGATTGAAGGTTTATAGCATAAATAACTTTTCCCTCCACAGTCACTACTCATGGTTTCTTCATTGGTCTGTTTCTTTCTACAGTTTTAAAGCAGGATTTGAAAGAAATAATTGTCACTGGAGTTTAATACCTTTTATTGTTTGTTTTTGGCTGTGGGTTTTTTTGGGGTTTTTTGAGCTGCATGTCTTATCTTGAGCCTTAATCTCTTATATTCTTGCTTATGAGTAGTGTACCTATTTAAATTAAATGTGCTTTATATTCCTTCTGATATATATCTAAGGGAAAATATACATTAATTTGATCTTGAAGTTTTAATGGGCTGAATGCGTTGTTTAAATGCTCCACTTAGCTCTTGAGCATTTGAGAAGGATTTTGAATTTTATTTCTTATTGATGTGCTCACAATTTAGTTTGATGTTCTTTCATTTTACAAATTGAGTAAACGTTTAAAAATCCCAATGATTTTCATTATTGTATTATTTAAAATAGCCACATCAAAAATTATACGTCGTAACAACACACATGCAATAAATGGCTCAAGTGTTCATTCAGAACAAAAAGGTTATTTTGTTTTAATGTCTTCTTTTCTGTTAATAAAATTAAGTAACTGATACCTTCTATATGTACAAAGACAAGGTTGCTAGGGAAAGAAAAGCTCCATGTGAATTTCATTTGAAGTAAGACCCTGTTCAGGAACAGAAGTGATCTAAGTTTCTTAGCTTGGTCCATGATACCCTTGACAGAAGAGTGATGCTACAGAGTATAAGGTCCACAGAAAATCTAAGAAAGTGCCACGGAATATTTTCATTAAAAGCAAAACTAATCTTCTCCAAAATATTTCGACTTCTTTTTCAAAAAAAACTCCTACCTGGCTACTAGAAGTAGTAGTCTAGGAGAAGAAGAGTTGGGATAAGTTGGGAAACAAAAGAATGGATGCCCTTTGAATAGATAACTGTTGACTTAATTGTATAGTTAATATGCCATTCTTCTATTGACTATAATTTTCTATTACGTATTTATGAGGAAGATGGCTAATTTCTTCATATGTACATTTAGTGATTACAGCAGTTAAAGTCTCAGCAGTAGCGATGTTCACTTTGCCCTATGCCACATCTTGAAATGCTGGATTTGCGTGGTTCTCCATCTATGCATCTTCCTTCTTCAGTGTTATAGTACTCCTGTATGGTGACAGGCAGTTTGCTGTTAAGTCTAATGATTTCTCAGCCTGAGAATTACAGTGTCATTTTTTTTAAATGCAGCGCCCATTTGGGGTGAGCTGAGTAGGGCTGCTGAAAGGGACTGTGTTGGGGCAGATCCCTTCTACTGCTGGGCATGGCCTTGGGATATGGCAGCTCTGGGTCAGCTGGGGAGCATTTGATAATGATAATCAATTGATGTTGAATATCACTATCAAGAAACTGCATCACCAAAACAGCCTAAATAGTATTTGTTGAAAAGCTTTCTCTGAACTGAAGAAAACAGTAAAAATACATCAAAATAACATGAGACTAAAGTGAAGCATTTTTCAAAACAGATGTCTCACAATATTAATTTAAGAATTAGAATGGTAATTATTCTAGGAAAGCAAGTGTATATAGTTCTTGGAATATTGTTGTTCTATTGTTTTATTTTGTAAAGTACTAGACTGACATCCATGGAAACTAAATTTTATTTACAGAGTAGGCATGACGGCCTGCATTTTCTCACTATTGTTCCAAAGAATTTGTTCCGATTTTAATAAACATCCCAATTGCCCTAACAAATATCTTCAGTTTCTTTTCACTATATATGTATTATCTGTAAATGTCTCCTCTTTTCATATAAAACCTGCTATCTATTGACAGATCTACTGGACCTGTCTCCCTGGCTGCGTGCCCAATTCACCATGCTTTCAGCTCCTATACTTTGTGAGCATTTTGATTGGTGTGTGAAGTTGGTAGTTTTTTGCATGGCTATAGCTGGCAATATACACAGTGGTGCACAATTTATATTTGCTTTTTTAGAGGTGCAGATATTATAATTTCCTATTCATCTGTTTGGAGAAACAAGAAGAGTTGGAGCACAGATATGGCACTGACAGAGTAGTTTTCATCTAATTAAGGGCTGGAATCAGGGGAATACTGGTTGTTTTGTGGTTAGGGGAGGTCATGGATAGTTGCTGAAAATCCTCATTCAGCTCAGTGGAGGCTTGACCTCATTGCACACTCTCCTGTTGGAGCAGCTGATGTGATATGTATGAGACTGTGATGGAGGGAAAGGGGCCAAGAGATATTTTAGCCTTACAGGTACTACTCTATCAGGGTCAGATTTCCCTGATGCAGCAATTGGTAAAAGTGTTTACCACTCTTTTTAGATACTACAGAATGACACAATAAGCAGAGCTATCTTCATGTTTGTGATTTTTTTGTTGTTTGTTTTTCATCTGTTTGTTTGTTTGCTTGGTTTGGTTTTTTTTGTGGGAATAAAAGATTTCTTCTGCTTATTTTATCCTTGCTGTGTGTAAACATAAGCAACTGTATCACAGACACTCCAGTGCATACAGGACATGAGAGATGATCTTACAACATGGGAAATAAGAGAATGCTGTAAGACCTATTTGACATACACATGTGGCTGCATATGCACACAATTTAAAAATCTCTTCTTCTTCTGAAGTGAGAGTTGTATATTATTCCCAGATTGGGAGGCAGTATAGGAAAACAATCAGTTTGAAATGATTATTTTTTTTCAGCACAACTTCAATGAAGCAACTGTTAGCTGTAGAACTGACTCCTATACACTGTTCAGAAACAGACCCTTGAATTGAACTCAATGCAGGAAGAGGGTGCTGGGTGGCCTTGGAGCCAGATTCTAACATCTTTCAACAATGAAGTCAAAATCTAGTTCTCCCAAGTGAAGAGAAACCTCTGACAATAGACCATGATATGATGCTTTTAGTCGGACAGGGTAACTCTTTTTAAGTTCTCGTGCTGTTTGATTACTGGTCCTACAATGGGAAATGAAATGATAGCTTAACCTGGAAGCAATAAATTACGAAGAGTTAATTATCAAAGCTGTTTTTCCTTGTACCATTTGATGATTAAATTACAAAGCCTCTATATTATTTAATTAGGAAATTAAAACTCTATGGATGGAAAGTGTTGCCTTGCTTGTTTTCATTGGTCAGGTGAGGTAATTAGGTTTTCTACTCAATTTTAATCACAGATAGAGTTCTTGTACTTCTTGATTTCATGCTATGAATCAATTCAATATGGTATAGCATAGATTAATTCTTGTGAACATAACTAATAATATAGATATTTTAATCATAAATACTATTTATTTTTATTTAAAAAGTGTGGAATTGAGCTAGTTGTCCAATAAAAAAAAAAACACATTTAAAAAGATGAATATGTATTAAAGTTAGGAGAAGGCAAGCATATAGCTTAAAACAATGTTCTAAATAGGATTAATTTTTATCTAAAACCACAATTAATACATATGCCATCACGTACAATATGATGCAAATTTGTTGAACATAATTCCTGATACACTTCCACATTCTAAGTAACACACAACTTCTCCATTTCTTCATAAAATTGCTACATTCAACAATGTGGTAGTAACTGTATTACTAGTTTTATGATAAACATTTTTTTTAATAATAATTTTTTTCAGTAAAATTACAATGTCCTTAAAGCTAGAATTGGAGGTGGTATAGTTGCTGGAACTGATTTTGCTGAGTTAAATTTGAGCTTCTAGTTAGAACTATGAAGAACATCTTTAGGATTTTGTTTTTACTTCTCATCGTAGCATGTGTTACAGTTATGTAAGTCTTTTCTAAAAGTGTATGCTCTACTGCAGCTGCTGTTTCTCACGTTTTTCTTTGATCACCTGAGCTATAAAACATTGCGGCTGTTTCATGCTGCAATCAGTAGGAGATAATCCTGTCCAAGTAAAAATTCACTTTGTGTTTCTGATTTATTGATGTCTTGATTTCAACAAATAAAAGAATAATCTGGTGCAATATTCCTTGATTCTGCCTTTTTTTCTGTGTCTCTGCCTCCAGACTTCCCCAAGCCAGCCCAATATCATAATCATGTTGCAGACTTTTAGCTACTTTTCCTACTTGCTGCTGAATTATTTTGTGACTGTTTTCCATGCTTAAATTCCAAATTTTTTTCAAGGCTACAGTAAGCGTGAAATTATCACGTGAATGTGAAGTTTTAACTGAATTGAGAACCTGGAGCCCTTGCAATGCCTGCCAAGAGTGGTTAAAGTTGACTACAGAAGGAGACCTTTCAGATTTCAAGGATTTGTATTCCTGATCTCTCTGATGTTACGCATGTCCTTTCTCATCACCAGTTGTATTCAGCTATACTCCATTTTATAAGACTACATCAGCATGGTGACCTGGCTGTTGACTCCCTTCTGTGAGTTACTTGAAATGCTCTTTTCTTCCTGAGCTTGGTGTTGTCTTTTGATACCTTGCTGCTGCTTAGGAAGGAATTTATTCTGAAGAAAGAAATGGAATAAGAAAAGAACAGTGAATATCAAGAGTGAACTGGATCAGGCAAGCTATGTGCAACTAGACTAAACAGCCAAGAATAGAAGCAGATGAACAGGATAGACGAAAGCTTGCCAGATAGAAGAGGAAAAAGAGCCAGAGGCTTGGGAGTGCTTGGCTTGTTTTTACACCTGCCCTGTCCCCCACACTTTCTTCTGTTATTTTTTATTTTCACATACATTGCAAATTTTTAGTTTGTTTTGCATGAAAAGTAGAAGTGGCAGCACTCTCCTGGTGGTGCCGTGTGTGTGTATGTTGTTCTCTTTCCAGTTAGAGCAGAAGTGCAATACTTATATTGAGACCCTTGTTCTGAAATACTTGCAAATAATTTTGCAGATTAAAGTGAGTTAGCCAGAACTATTGAGAAGGCTATAACCTTACTCATTTCAGCCCCCTGTACAATTTAAGACTGGCTCAAACTCTTGTCTTATTGCCAATCTTGTACATACATACACATGGGTGAAAGGAGATTTATATTCATCTTACAGTGTAATATGTAAGCCCTGCATGTGTAGGTGTATGTATATGACATATATATATAATTTTAGAAAAGTCCCTGAGGGAATCTTTTTTTGTAAGATCCCTCCAGGGGAAGAAAATCATTTTATTCACAACATTAATTGTCTCTGTAGTTCTGTTTTATTTTTCCTCATTTCTGTCAAAAATAGAATGCTGGTTTTGCAGCCATGATTCAGAGCAAGCCTAATGAGACCTTTGGGGACACTCTCCCTTCACAAAAATTTTAATGCAGCTCTTCAGTAATTAATGACAATTTCATTTGTTATTCTCCACTTTAACACAGACCAAGAAAAGGCCATATACTTGCTCCTGGAGCGTTATGGTCTCTTAACCTGAATGTCATGGTATGGTGTGTCATGTCAAGGAAAGGCTTCTTGGACATCTCTGTAGAGACTGGCTTTTTTTTCATGGGAAGCTCTTACTCCTACTTGCTTTTTGCTTCCTAGGACTTGCTCCAGATTACTGGCTACTCATCACCATCCTGTATTTATTAAAATATTACAACCAAAAAGATGCTCTCTAAGAACCTTCTGGGGGGTAGAACTTGCTGTTGAATTTGAACTGTGCTATAATCCTGCAAAATATCTACCATTGTGAAGGTGATGGCCAGATGCAAGGGAAACTGCTGTGTGTTTACCATTGCCAGGAAAGGACAAGAGATATACGTGAAGAGCTAGAAGCCCTGAGCTAAATATGCCACCTTTAAGCATAGTGGTGCCTCATGACACGTATATGATTCAGGGTTCCCTCCCCAAAGTACAAAGTAGAACAGCTCAGATAATGCAGGATGTTTTTCAAAAAAAATCCCCAACTTCTTATTATAGTTTTAATGTTTATATTAATACAAGCATCTGAATTATGTGCAGACTTCAGATGCAAATATTCTGATGTGCTTTGTGTGCATACACAAACATGTATACCTGCACATGAGCCTAGCACACTGGCGAATCCTGCAGCATAGCTTTTCCTTCAGTGTGTATTTTCAGGATCCTTGAATTTTGGCATTTTGATCATGTGTCATACTTTTGTAGCTATGAATCTAGCTTCCCCTGAGAAACTCAGCAGAGTGTTGTCTGGTCACACTGGGAGCAGATGGACAAGCCCTGTGGAGAAGAGACGTTATTCTCAGCAGTTCTGGCAGAAGCACTAAAGTGACACTTGCTCTTTTATCAAGTATGAGCTGAGTGCACTGTCATCAGAGGATTCAGTAATGGACCAGAAATCAAAGGTCCAAGTGTTTAAAAACAAAGCAGATATTGGAATAATTTGTGTCTAGACCCACGATCTCAGAAAGGTATAGTATAAGAATTACGTAACTAAAACAAAAAAAAGTGAAGAAATTTAGTGGACTTAAATGTTCTTTACTGGTCTGTAAAATGTGATGCTAAGCAAGTAAAATGACTCCAGATAGCAGATTAGTTTATAATCATTTTCATATGAGGATAAGCAGCTTAGTAACTTTGCTTTCAACCCTACTCACTTTCATTGTGCACACGTGCTGTAAAATGAAGCCCATGACATCTACTGCAACCACACAGCAAAGGGACCAGCAAAAGAAATCAGTTGATAGAAGGGTCCTTTAGCTAAAGGTCAGACAAAACTGTAGTAGAAATCTTAGGGGTTCTATCATGCAGTTACTAGGAGAAGTTGCCTTCTGAGCTGATGCTTACTGCAGGTTTTATTCTGCCTTCCTTTACAACCTATGTAGGCTTTAGAGGTCACTTAGAGTAAATTCCAAATGGAAAGTCTTTTCACTTTGTACATTTGTAATTATTTTACTCAGAAATGTGATGGGCTATCAAGAGGTGATAAGATCATCAATGCAGTCAGATGTACTTAAAATAACTTCCATTGTATGGGTTCCCTTGAAATACTTTAATTTTGAAAGCAGTTAGTCAAAAACATTGACTTTCTATAACTCATTCATTAACTTTAGTTCTTCTTTTACACAATAAAATTCCTGCGGACTAACTGGGCACTGGGTTACACCATATTCAGCTACGTTTTCCTACATTTAGTAAGCAAAGCAACTGAAATTTCCCAGTCCCTTTTCATTCCCCTCCCTCTTCACAAATGAATTCCTTTCTCAGTATTTAAATCATTCATTTCCAGTGTGGAGCATTTGTTTAATGCAGTAGGCTCTACATTTGAACTGGAATTGGGATTGGAATATATTTCCCTGTCTCAATAACTAAGAGTAGAACAGATGGACTAATAACTAGGCCACAAGAAGATGCCTGTGAATCAGATGGTAACAGTCTTACTGTAATGACTCTTTTGAGCCTCAGCATTTTCTGGCATTTGATCACAATAGATTTTAGCTAAAAATGTCAGCAGTTTAAAACAAAGCCTTTTCATTAAAGAATTCTTGGGACAAAAATAAAAAAAATAGACTCCAGAAAGGCAGTGGCTGCTGCCCACTTGAGATAAAAAATTGCCATTATTATCACTATTTCCTTTGCCTTCAGGAAATTTTATAACAGGAATATATATTACAGTACTTCTAAAATCTAGAAAACATACTGAGTTGTTCCTGATCTCACCTGAATACTTTACACAACTGAAGCCATGCCAATTTGACTTGCCATGATATGTTGCATTTCTTAGACTTTACTTGAAGAGAACTTCTTATGTACCCCACCTTTTTGTCCATTTGTTCTCCTGATCTTATGGTAAGACTGTATCCTCTTCATAATACTAATAAGAGAGAAAGGAAGGAAACTTTTCTGGAACTGTTCACTGAAACACTGTTAGGACAGCCAAATGCACGATCACTATGTACATCATTTTCACTGGAATAAAAATATAAACTAGAGTTTTATAGATTTGCCTGAGTTTCTTTTGCTTTTAAAGGAATAAATATTCTATAAGGGTGGTGAGGCACTGGAATGGGTTGCCCAAGGAAGTTGTGAATGCTCCATCCCTGGCCTTGTTCAAGGCCAGG
>WYDI02038740.1:0-82419 GCA_009867235.2 Psittacus erithacus | reverse complement strand
CTCCCTCCCCCGCCGGTAACTCCCCGGCTCCTCACCCTTCGCGGCGGGGCTCCGGCACCCGAGGAGCGGAGCAGGCGCCGCGCACGCACCGCCCACCCGTGACCTCACTGCGGAGACGGAGACGGAGACGGAGACGGAGACGGCGGCGGCGGCGGCGACAACCACCGAGACGGCGGCAGCGGCGGCGCGCGGGCACGAACTGCCGGCAGCGCGCACCGTCCCCTCCCCCTCCCGCCGCCGCCGCCGCCGCCGTCGCCGTAGCCCCGCCCACTGTCTGGGGCAGCGGCGGGAGCGGCTGCCCTTCCCCCGCCTGCTGTCGCCTCAGCTCCGGGAAACCCTCCCCCGGCCCGGCCCGGCCCGGCCCGGGCCCGCCGCCGGCAGGAAGGGGAGGCATAAAAACCACTGACCATAAAATAAAAGAGTTATTCATGCCGGCCTTAGCTCGCCGTCCCGCAGCCACTCCTCGGCCCACCAGGGCCAGACACAGCCCCGGCCGCCCTGCCGCCGTTACAGCCCCAGGGGGCGCGCGGGGCCGTGAGCGGCGGGGGAGGCGGCGAGGCGCCGACAGCAGGGGCGGAGGGGGGGAGGAAAGGGGGGGGAGAGCAGCCATGGCAGAAAAAGGGAAGGAGCCACGGCGATAGGAGGGAGGAGGCCCGGGAGTTGGCGGGGAGCTGTCAGGCGAGCCGCTCCTCTGAGGCGCTGCGAGCGACCCTCAGCGGGGGTTCGGTGCCTGCCCCAGCGAGGGTCCCTCAGTGACTGTGCCTCAGTGACTGCCCTTCCCTGAGCGCCTTCCGGCAAGGGTCCCCATGAACGGCGGTGTCCGCTCTGACACCCCAGTGCTGCGATACGGGGAAATGTGGGAAAGGTGGGCGAACATGATGGTGTCTGTCCCCGAAGCAGTTTCACAAGACCTCTCCTTCCAGTCGCAGGCTCATCATGCAGCATCGGGAATGAGGAGGTGATGAAGCACAGGGCAAGGTATCAGAAACATTCCAGAGCCTGGCTGGGAAACACTACTGTCAACTCTGCGGAGAGGCATTTACACGAGGGGCTTCTTCCACTTTTGTCTTGTTACTGGAGGAGGAAGATGCTCTTAAGGGATTGCTTAATACAAATCGTTAATGTATTACAAGTTTCTTCTGTCTGCAAGAAGCTTAAAGCTTTTTGGTTTACCTCTTCTTTGTAAAGACAGCGTTTCAGCTGAGATTAAGGCACAATGCAATTTGCCATTGCCTTTTATCCCGTACAGTTACATGTTTTGATGCGATACAAATATAAAAGCATAGCACATGAAACTGGAACAGTTGCACAACCACGAGGCACCGCTAAACACTGGCCAGCACAGCTCCCATGGAGTGGGCTCACTCCCGTGGCATTTCCTAACACCATGCCAGAAGGATTGCCGGAGAGTACACAAAACCTGCCTTGCTGCTGATTGAGAGAGGGGTTTGGTGATGCGTGACTTCACACCTTTGATACACTCAGATTTCCTCAGCGCTTGATGATGGAGGGGCTGTTGAGAATCACTGCAAAACTGCTTCGCGAGTCACCTCTTAACTTGCTTTTAAAACACCACATCAGCTGTGATAATCTAAAACAGTATCTGCATTCCTTCTGATGATGGTTGGGCAAAGAGCAATCTGGGTTTGCTGATGCTGGTTTGTGTGCAGGTTTTCCCCTTGTTGCTAACCTTAGATGGTCACATTTGTAGGTAGGAGTTATCCTCTCTGCGCAGCAGCTTGTGCAAACCTGGGGACTTGCAGTGCTTTATATTGCAAAAAATAATAAACTGTTGACAACTGAATGGTAGAATAGAGTTTAGAATATATATATGTGAAAATATAGATAAGTATATATAAATAGCAGTGTACATATATGTGTGCATATATACATACATAAATAGCAGTGCCTGGGCTTTTAATGGTAAGTCTGTGATGGCAAAGACAATAATGGTTATAGTTATTTTTTAAAAACTAAAGAAAACTACTTGACCTTTCTCTTACGAAAGAATTCAGGTACAGTTGAAGGAATCATAAAGCTGAAATAGAGCACGACCTCAATTTTTATATTCAGTGGAAGGTGTGTGAGCAAGAACTATCATTTTACTGTTGCCATATTGCAGCACTCAGGCAGAGGCTTTCCTATAAATGAAGGGGTACCAAAAAGAAACTTTAATTATGTTGAGGGATGTAGATCTCCAAATTACCTGAAATTAAGTGTACTTTTTTTTTTTTTTAAGCTGCTTGAAATTAACATTTCACAGAACGCCTGTAAAAAAAAAGGTAACTTCTCTTTTCACAGAAGTAAGGAAAGGCATAAACTCCTCCCCCTTCATGTAGGCCAAAGGAGAGAGAAAAGTGTCCCAAAAACTACAGAAGAATCTTAGAAATATTAGGTTGGGTTTTTTTTTTTTCCTCCATTTATAGTTAAGCAGACAACACGCGGCAAAGCAGTTTTGGTACAGTTGCTAGCATTCATGAAAACACGAACTGATTTTGTGCAGGGCAGGAAGACAAAGGAAAGTCTTCCTGGAAATCAGGCATCAACAGGAATATGCAAAAGTGCATGTTTGATCTCAATTGTCTGTTTAAATCCTGTTTAATTCTTGATTCTTCTGCAATAAAATGTTTGATGGTAGGACAACAAATAGCTTTATGGAAAAATTAACACATTTGTGAAGAATACCATCACTTACTTACTAAGCAGATACCCGGTTTGTTGAAAGGCCACAACCATACAGCCAAATAAAACGAATTCTGGATCCACCAACCAGTGTTTGTAGCTGATCCTGAAAGAAGTTCTTCCTGGTATTTAACCTACATCTATCCTCTTTTCTGGACATTACTCTCTTCTTCAACCTTTAGGAGTTTAGGATCCAAATAAAAAGTTCTCTTCAAATGGCAGTCAAACACATTATGTCATATTTCCATTTTTAATTTACTGAAAAATATGCAAGATTTATTACACCAGAGCTGGACTGATCTACGGATGTAAGGAAAGCAATGTACGTAGGCAGATACATTAGATCTTTTATTACACTTACTGAGGTCATAGCAGCTTTCTGTGGTATTATTTAATTTAAGGGGTTCAGGTTCTGCTGCACATTATCAAGTTGCAAATTGTGGTAGCTATTGTGCTGTAATGATAGTGTTGCTATAGAGCTACAATAATCAGGCAGTGTAAGACAAAGTTGGTAGGTAGAGGATTGTCTAAAAAAAGATGTTAACTCTGCCTGCAACTTCTACTGTAGACTATGAAAAGCAGTTCCAACTGCTGTGCAACTAAAACTTGAGTTACAGACCTTTGCAAGATGTAATAAGTTGAGCTAACAGAGCATAGGAGGAATCTTTCTTTTATTATTAATGCCTCTGAATTTTTAAGAGGTGCTAACGCTCTTTGGAGGCATACAAAATTAACATTTAAGGTGGTCTTAAAATGTAATGCACAAATGGCACCTTCACTGCTTGTTTTCAACACTTCAGGTTTAACACCAAGGCAGCCTGTACTGAATCTTTAAGTCAGCTCTAAGAAAAAAAAGAGTTAAAATTAAAAAAAAAAATAAATTAACTTTATAATTAAAAAGTGACTACAAAAGTTTCATTCATAAACAAAAAAATGGGGGATAAATAATGAAATATGGGAATGTATATAACTTATTTCATGTATTTCCAAAATAATACCACACAGGACACACTCAAAAAACAGACCTCCAAAATATCCTGAAATAAAAAAAAGGATGTTTAAAAAAAAGTAAGTCCTGCCCTCCTCTCACACATGCTCCTCTGAATTCCTTGCAGACCACCTCTGACAGTCCCTGAGGTCGATACCTCTTCCACTCACACAAGTGAAGTGCCAAATACCATGTTAAAGCAGAATAAAATGATCTTTCAGTCGGGTTGGTTAACATAGACACAAAGTTGTTCATTAAACCGCTAAGTGTGGAAAGAACTTTGTCACAGTTTTAGAAGTAAGATTCAAGTTGCATATTGATAAACACCGGGGGGGGGAGGTCTACAGAAAAAAGCATTTATTTATTTATTTAGCTGTTCCCATAAACACTGTGAAGCTGCTGAAAAGCACAATTTAACACTGACCAGCAAACCAGAATTGTGCATTTTATTCTTTGAAGGTGCCAGATAAAGGGGGAAAAAAAAAAAACAAAACAAACCAAAAAACCCCACTGCTGTGGCAATGCTTAATGGCAAGTTGTAATATTTAGGAGAATGCTTGTGAAGTCTCCTTTGATATTAAATAACAGATAAGACACACTATTAGATACCTGATCACAGATCTTATACGCACAAAGAGCTGATACATTTTAGCATGTGCCGCATCTTGCAGGACAAGCTAGTTTAGAAGCTGGTCTGTACAAAACAGCTAATGAAGAACTGTACTTTATCTCTTACAGCTGTAATCACAGTCAAATTCAGCTGCACAGCTGGACACCTCGCTGCCCAACACAGGAGGGGTCCAGCCCGCTTTGTTAATCTCAGAAGTCAAATGCAGACACAACAGGTTTCTGCTTCTATTTACACCTGACAAGGCCCACCACCTTCAAAAGCCAGATGGATCTAGGGGGTAGATGCTTCTCTGCCATTAATCGTTGGTGATTAACTGATAGGATCGCATATTTCAAGTCTGCAGTTCAGATCCCTTTAACATAAATAGGATAAAAAAAAGAAGTCTTGAAACTCTAACAGAACTGTTCACAAGAAGATGCAAGATAGGATAAAATCCCTTTTCTGAAAGGGGCTCCTACCCCGCTTCCCCCTTCTCAGGAAAATAATCTACAGGCAGTTTCAGGTAACTTCCCTTGCTTAAACTGCTTATGCCATCCATCATGAAGAGAAGATGCATGCTTAGCAGTTAAGGTAACAAGTATATATAGATTACACAAGCTATTAATTTCTTTTAGAGAGTGTCTTAACATAAACAATTGCTCAGACCGAGCTGAGAGCAGTTGGCCACCAAACTGAGCAGAAACAAGAAGCGTGCGTGGGGGGAGGTTAAGCATTTAAGATATGCAACCATCTGTAGCATTTCCCTAGGACTGCTGATACTTACTTTTAATAACAAGCCAGATTGCAAGAGGAAGTATCTTTTAAAATATAGATACACAGATACTGAAATATAGATATATGGAAATATATGGTAAGTGCCCTTGCCCTCCATGTCAGAAATCTGAGGGAACGCAGGGGAAGGAGTTGAAGAAACAAAGAAAGAAATCATGCACAAGTAAACACAGCAGAGGATAACATTGCTCCAAATCCCCAGCTCTGGCAGCTGAGATGATGTCTTACAAGTTCCAGCTGAAAGAGGTCCTTGGTCAAGCAAGCTACAAGTGCATTTTATGTTTACTTGAAAGCTTTCTATATCTGTGCAGCTGACCGAAGCCTTGCTGCTTTTGTCTCACCACTGCTGTTGGAACAAAAGAGAACCTGCAAGGCATGATGAACATAAGGCCAGCAATCCACATTAGAGGGACCCGCATTCTAAGATACATTTGGGGAACGCAGTCTGAGTGAGATGTTTCTTAGGTTGCTGTGGTCATCCCAGTGCTATCTTCTAGAAGGAATGACAAGATTAGAACAACTTTCCTGCGACTTAGATAGTTAAGGGTCAGATGACAAACAAAGCCCAGGATTTCACACTGTTTGTTTTAGAAGTTAACACACAGAGGCCTAATACAAATGTTTTATTTAAAGTAAAAAGTGTGCACAAATAAAGGGAATGATTACACAACAATGTTCCAGACCATATTCCATATGAAACAAGAAAATAGTAGTGACAATATTAACTAGCAGAGTACCCATAAGAATCCAACTCACATACAAAAAGGAGGTAATTCAACATAAATACATCATGCTTCTGATGCAGACACTTTCTCCAAAAGACAAAGCCTACGGCACTGGACTGTTTACACTCTATGTCCCTTCTGAATATTTCTGACTGTTGCTATATGCTTAACAATGAAAAAAACCTGTTAATATCATGGCACTTTGGAGAAAATTAAGGTTCAAAAATGGATTTACAGTCATTTAAGATGTCTGTCACTTAGCAACATTCTTAATGGTTAGATATGTACGTAGGAAAAGTATATCCTCTGTGACATTATCTGTAAAAAAAATTAATTTCTGCTTTAAGCACAGAAGACAGTGTTTTACTCCATTACTCTGCTGTGACAAATAGCAGAAATGCCCTTCCTTATATAAAGCCATTTTACTCAATACCCCATATGAAATTAAGCTGCTATAGAGACAAGGCTTTTCTTGTTTGCTTCAAATAACTTCCAAGTTTAGTATCAGACGTTAAGTCCTGATGTCTAACACTAGGCATGCAGGTGTAGAAGTCAGAGGCTAAACAATCCCAATTTCAAACCTGCATGTAAGCAGTTCACTTGACATGAACTAAATGTGCTGAATTTATTAGCTGCTCTTTAGAAGTAAGTTTACTGCAATATTTTACATTTGAAAATATACAACTTGAATTTAAGGGAACCTGATTTTTAAGTGTGGAGGGTCAATGCTTTCCTGAAACTGAGGCCCCTCCAATCACTTACCAGTTTGGAAAAACTCAGCCTGATACTTGAAGTTTCCCATTCACACTGCAAAGAAAAACACAAACTAAATACTATGTACCATGACAGTACTGTGCATTTGTGCAATCTCTCTCCTTGAAGCTAACATGCATGTGAAAAAACATACACCGCAAGATTTTTGCCATGGATTTAGTGTGGCCATACAAGGATTTTCAAGGAGACGCAATGAGCAAGCAGGTTTCTTAGAAGTTTCAGGTAAGGTTTGCTAACTTGTGCTTACAGATACTTAGATCTGCTTACAGTAATACTCAGCTTTCCTTACAGCTCTTACTTACATAACACAGATTTTTTTCTTCAGTGTCTCTTAATTCCTTTTCCCCAAAATAATAAGAGTGGTACATTTGGCATTTCTTCAGCCTAAAACATCCAAAACTATTCCTTAAGCATTATAAATAAGAATTATCTGTGCTGTATATTACACTGTTCACTAACCTGAAATGTAAGAATCGCACCTCCCAAAAGTCCTAGTTTGAACAGTACTTTCAACTGATTCCAACTGCTTTCCTATTAAATTTGAGTCTATTACCAACTTTCAAGGTTTGATTGTGATCACAAATCACCATCTGCAAGTGGAGAAGTGAAGGGAATTATTGTGGACAGCACCTTCCCCCCCCCTACCCCCCGCTCCCCCCAATGTGTTTTTTCCACTGGCAAAGTGGAATGCATTTCCAAAAGTATGGCAGTAAGATTAAAAAAAGGAAACAATGCCCTTATCTAGGGGGTGGCTGTAACATGTGCAGGTCGGACACAGTGCAGACAGGAAGTATAAAAGCAAGAAGTAGTAGCATGATGTTCTACGTCTGTCAATATTAGCTGCCCATTACCGCTAACCCAGACGCTACAGATTTTAACTTTTCGAAAGTTTTAACTGAATTCCATTTATTTAAACTGACACTTTACACCATGGACAGCCCTCACTGAAAGGGACAGGCTCAGAAAGGCACTCTGCGTTTCAGCGTGCAATTCTTAGCATGTAATTCTGGAGCAAAGTCTATTGATTCTAATAATCATCTCCCTTAGAACAGGATCAATATGCCCTGTGAAAGCAGCCATTCTTGACCTGTTCAGTTTAAAAACCTGCTCTCCTTACTGTCTTTTCAACTTGCAGGGCAGTAACACAGCTCTAAGTCCAGAACAGGAAATCAGGTACTCAGAGAGGAGAGATTTAGAACTACAGAAGTCATAAGGTCTTACTTCTTTTGCTGGAAAAATGGAAGTCCTTTAATAATATTTTACTACATCCCCTAATGCAACTTGTGTTCTTAAAATAATAAGAATACTTTTCCTTTATCAGAACAGTATTGGCAGATTATCCTGTTGTGCAGTTTGGAGCCCCAGAGACCAACTTTGATCTTAAAGTTCAAGTTTGGCAAGACTGTTGGAAAGTTGAACGTTTAAAATGTGGCAGCTGAAGCTTCAGCATAACAACTGTCCTGGACGAAAATTAATACAAAAAGAAAATTAGTGAGTAATTCACACTAGGTTGCAAGGGTAAGATGCTCAGTTACTCATTTTATGCAAGTGCATCCAAATGAAGAGATGTTTATCCATGCAGAAACAAAAGTAACAATTGGCACAGTCCAGAAGTGGAGAATTCAGACACATTCCTCAGCTGACATCAGAAGAGGATTTATATATTCAAAGCCTTCAAATTCTGACTGGTCAATCTTCTTCACAATGTCACTGTTAAGATTAGAAAACAGTCATTAGTTCAGCAAAACTAAAAAGGTTGTAACAATATTGAGTTGGTCTTAAAATTTAGACCTGTACAGCAGATCGCAATTGAGAAAAATCTATTTTGTGTCCCTCTCTGTTTTCCCCACAAAGCAATCTGCAAAGTTTGCCATCTTAAAACTCCTAAAACAGTAATTTTCATAAAAAGCTGAAGAGAATGTGACAGATACTGCACCTACATCAGCAACTTATCTAAATTTAGTTTGTACATTTTGCATTTGAATGGATGAAGAAGGAAGCTGGATCTCAGACCTAACTAAGGTGTGTAGCTAACATTTTATTTTCACTGTTTGTGTTTACTTACTACATGAACAATATTTAAATCCCTAGAAAAAGTCCTAAAATGTGAACAAGTGGCTCAGTCAAAACTAGGAAGGTACTTCCCTCCTCATCCCAAATTGAGGCCCCTCAGAAGTAAGGAACCACAAATCCACTGCCAAAATCAAATGCATTATTATGCATTTTATCAAGGGTTTATCAGCCAGCATAATCTCACTTGGCTAACTAATAACTTAAAATACTCAAACAAGCAAAACAAAGCATTGGGTCTTGTTCAGAACACCCAAGATGAATTCAACTTAAACCAAATATTCTATAAATATCATGGCTTAAAGTACTGCAAAAATAAACCATTTGACAAAAAAAGTCTTTTCCTTCACATGTTCATTTCTTGCAGAAGATACCACTGAAACTTGTAAAATAGCAGTTACTCATCTCTCCTTGAACTAAGATTCTTTATAGCAACTTTCCCACTGTTAACTGGTTTTTACATCTTGCCAGAGTACAAGACTTAATCCAGCCATGCTAAGTCTATCATGAAGACATATAATAAATTTTTTTCCAAACTAACACAAGAAAATTATATTTACTGCTTTACGTATACTCTATGTGCTACAAGTACAACTATTAAAATGAAAGTTTTACAACTCCTTCACTGGCTTATCAGAACTTCTTAAAGTCTACATTACTTACTCATCATCTGGAGTGAGTTGTACAGGTTCATTGGTGAATTGGGAATCAAAGTTATCCAGACCAAATTCTCCGGATATATTTGGTTTAAATGGAGGCACCACTTGTTTTTGCTCCATCTAAGAATAAATGCACTTAGTGACACCAAGAATGAGTTACAACCTGTTGAATTATTTTTAAACAAGGCTGGAAGTCACTGTTAATTTTCTTTTGTATACTTTGTACAATTGTTCTATTAGTCTACTGTACATACTGTACGCAAAAGGGTTAAAAGATTCTGTGTTATCATTATGGCACATTTTAAGTTAAGAGCTTAAGGTGTTTGAGCTTAAGTTCATCTCCAATCTCTAACTAAGTTGTTAAGCCATCACTGCATATGAAGAAGATAAGCCAATTCACATACCAGATCCCAGTCAACATTGCGAAAGAATGGATGCCCCTGGATATCTGCAAATCCTGTTTGAGGATGGCAGCCTAAACGTTCCTTTGGATCCTGTGCAAGGAAATAAATATTTCTAAATGAGTGTCAAGGCCTACTACATGAACAACATGCAAATGCTACAAGCTCCATGAGAAAGGAAACACCAGAGTTAGAAGGGACACTGAAGAACTAAGTTAGCATATTTTATTTTGGAAACTGTTCCAATTTACTGTCTGAAACAGGTACGAATATATAGAAGCCATTAACTGAAATCTATATGAACAATCATGCTATCTTTCTTCATTTTTACTCAGACCTGTTTAAACATACTGTATCTTTCAGAGCAAACTTGGTTAGATTACAAGTGAATTTGTTCCTTCCCTGCCCCTCCCTAAGCAGACTGACTGTGCCAGGCAATCACACTGGAGGAATAATTACAGGTTACTGATAAATACAGTGGATAGAAGGTCATTTTAACAAGACAGTGCCGCCTCCATGTACGTGTAACACATGCTACTGAGGAACTGAAACTGAAGCACTGTTCTTGAACAATATTACTTTCTTAGAATAATATAACCAAATCTATTTTCTCCCATGCATCTTTCTCCCCAGTCATGTTACACTCACTAAATAAAGGCTAGGACTAGTCCACTACCACATATACACCTTTTGACTATCAGCAAGTGTATACAGCCTCTGCATTTCCCTTGACAAAGTCATCAGAAGTTGTCAGAGTGATCTGCTGCTTCTCTTTAGGAAACAAAAGAAACTTGGTAAGTTAGTCCAGTTCTCCAGATTAAAGAAATCACTTGGAATATTCCTAGACCTTTCAATTTGAAATTTACTCACAATCCCAGCCTGAGAATCTAGATTTCAACGTAAGTATCTAGAATAGGTCTACCAGCTCCACTGAAAGTCTGTGTTAGGCTCACACCTTTTCTATTCTGTTTTTCTTCTACCCAGATAAAGTATGTCTGCCTATGTATGATGCCTACACATCAATTAGTCAACTGATTTAAAAAACAAAACAAAACTAAACAGCTGCTCATAAGAAGTCTCAAATAATCCCATTTAGATCTTACCTTATTAAGGAAGCTCTTTAGAACACCTGCTGCTTTAACAGAAAGGGATCGGGGAATTCGGATCTGTTTTTCCAAAATTACTGCAAGAAAATGAGGTTCCTATCAGCCTTCACATCTTTAAAGTTTGATTATAGTTAAGTAGAAACAAAGCCCTAGAAGAGTAGAAACACTACTCAGGGTACTTACCTTGGAAGAGATAGTCTTCTGTGTTCTGATCAGGATTGTCAGAACTCCCAACAATATCAAATGGCGACCGGCCCGCCATCATTTCAAACATAAGCACACCAAGTGCCCACCAGTCTACACTGAAGCCTAGAAGTCAGAGGAGAAAATGCCACTGAAAGCATTTTAGAGCAAAAATGCCAACACTTTTGGGACTAAAGACAAGCATGTTTTGAGAAAAAAGAATGATTTAAAAATTTTAAGTACTGCCAGTTTTCTGATTATCCGACTAAAGAGGTAATGATTGTCCATGACGCTACTTGGTTCATTACATGCTCTACAGGAGGGGATGCTGTACAAAGAAAAGGAAATGCAAAAAGTTTAAAAGTTGGTATTAGGACCTTATCAAAGGTTTAGATAATATTTAAGCCTAGGCATTACTAACAGTGCATTATCCAGGGCATGGGACAAGGGGGGGGAAGTATGTGATTCTTAATGGTAGCAAGACAGTAATCTGTGGAGCTAAGCATAGCTATTCTACTATTCACTGCTAAAGAAAAATTCCAGTAGCTAGGCTGGGACTGATACAGTCTGGTTGGCCTAGAAAGTTTGTGATAAGGAAGGAAGATGTGAAGCCAGTCTGGAAGAGATATCCCACAGAAATAAAATGGTAGATTTTAAACAAATTCTTTCTGTTGTTTTGAGGTTTTTGTTTGTTTGTTTTCTTGGGGTTTTGTTTTGCTGTTTGGTTGTTGACATTTTTAAACGGAACAAGATGTTAACAGGTTTTACAATTAAAGGGATGTTCTCTGCCTTTCCTTGGAAGGGTTCAATTTTTCAGACAGGATGCCTAATTAAGAATGATCACATTTCTAACTGAGATTTAGATTTTTTACTGCTAAACGGCTTGAGTCAGTTGTAAGAAACAAGGCAGAAGTTACATGGTAGCAGTGAAAAATTCCGCTTACCATAATCCTCTCCCCGGAGAATTTCAGGTGCAATATAGTTTGGAGTCCCACAGAATGTGCTGGTTGTGTCACCAGGCCTCAGGCCCTCCTTTAAGAAAAGAGGGAAGGAAAATACTTTAGAGTTAGCCAAGGATCACACATTCCCCCTCTGCTGAGAACTTGATTTTGAATTAAGTGTCCAGAATAAACTGCTTTTGTTTATTCAAAACAAACATTTTTGTTTACTTATATATTTTATGTTTATTTATATATTATAGTTCTACTAAAAAAGCAAATACTCATCTAAAGTCTCAGGAGGATGGCATTTTAAGGTTTTCAGTAGTAAGCTCCACCACATCTCCAGTGATAGGCAAATGGGAATAACTAAGGCACGGTGGAACAGCTTACATGACTGGGGTGTTGCAGTGGAAAGACACAAGCTTTACAGAAAAGAGCGTGGGATGCAAAATGGGGAGGGAGTTACCCAAAGAAGTTCTTCAGTCTTCATCCTTGGAGGTTTTCACATGCAAACTGAATAAAGCCCTTAATAACCTAGCCTGATCTGACAGCTTACCCTGCTTTGCACAGGAGGGTGGATTAGACATCCCAAGGTCCTTTCCAACCTGTACTACTTTATGCTTTTCAGTTGCTTAGCCAAACTATAGCCATTTAAAATAGTTCTAACAGGTCAGCATAATGGCAATTCATGGCAAAGTCAAACCTGTGCTCCAGTGTCTTTGTAGTTTTGAGAGAAAAGGGGAAGTGCCATACATTCTCAATGGGAGCAAGTGTGACTGATACATTTCAACCTCTTGATCTTCTTGAAATCAAGCTATTCTGCTCCATCCCTAGCAGTGTTCCAGGCCAGGCTGGACAGGGCCTTGAGAAACCTGGTCTAGAATAAGGTATCCCTGCCCATGGCAGGGGGTTTGGAACTGGATGACCGTAAGGTCCTTTCCAACCCAAACTAATCTATTATTCTATTTCAGCCTACCCCTCTCAGTCAAGTTGATAAAGCAGCTTCATAAAAATCATAAAGAGTATATATATGTAGTGTCTGCATTTAGGCTATATACTTTTTTCACTTCTATAAATGGAAGAAAGAAAAATGCCTATCTGCATTGTGTATAAATTAATACCTTGAAATTTTACCTTTTTAAGTGTCTGCATCTTTTAACTTATGACAATTTCTTAACTGTTGATATTACTGGTTAGCAAGGAACTAGAGCTTACCTTGCACATGCCATAATCTGTCAGTTTAATATGCCCTTCAGAATCTAGTAGCACATTATCCAGTTTTAAATCTCTATAGATTATCCCTCGTTCATGTAAATAGTTCAAGGCTAGACTGATTTCAGCAGAATAAAACCTAGTGTAGAAAGGAGATATTGATTACTCAAATAATCAAAACCCGAACCACAACAACAGTCTTGATAGTATGATACTTCTCTAAATATAATCACATGTATTCTGCTATTTTTCATCAGAAAAGTGGATAAATTGCTTATAATCCTACAAATGTTTCCATCCACAGTCACTTCAAAAATTATTTTTAATTAATATTAATGTCTACTGCAATCATCCCTTTCATCTCACCATCTGAGATGAAGCATATGCACCAAAAACTCAGCATTTGCCTGGACAGCTGGTAGTGGTTGTTCTAAGAGAAACACATCGATATCATATCATTAGAAATTAAAAAACAAAACAAAACAAAAAACGAAAAAAACAAAAAAAAATACACAAAAAAAACCAAAGCCAAAAACAAAACAAACACCAAAAAAGAAAACCAACCACAACCACAAAAGTGTTTCTCTAGGGGGGGGGGGGGAAAAAAAAAAAAAAAAAAATCAGAATCAGATTGAAGTCATCTAGGGTAATGCTAAGGGCAAGCAATGCTGAAGTGCTTCCTATTACTGTTCCTCCTTGAAACAAAAATATCGTAGGTTGCAACATTAAAATGAGGATGCAGTTTCACATTTCCTAAATCCTTAACATCTGGAGAGGATTTGCTAGCTCATCATCATCATCTCTGCACTACTGCACTGTGTCAGAAAACCAACTGTTTTGCTGCAAAAAAAAAATCTGAAATTAGACATACCTGGCATGCTCCTCTGGCAGCTTTCTCTGTCTCTGCATATGAAACATTAGATCTCCTCCATTTACATACTCTATAACAAAGAACAACCTGAAACACAGGGGGTTGATACAAATTACATTCTCCAAGGCTGAAAGAGGTTTGAGATGTTACAGGTCTAGTATTGAACAATGTCAGTTCAGCTCCTCCCACCCCTCTGGTAACATGGCCAGTTTCAGCATTTTGCCTCCCTTTGAATAAATTCCCCAGCTTCAAAATCAAGTATATGAGGTTTCTCTAGATAATTCCTTTATTGTGAAAGAAAAGTAAGTAGACCTTCTCCCATTCCTAATCCATTAAAGCTACTCCTTGCTGTTATTACATGTGACGATACAAACAGATTCACATCTGTTTCTGTGCACAAACCAGAATTTTTTTTTCCAATTTTCCATCATTATCCCTTTAATCTTCTTTGTTCAGAGTTAATACTACTGGTATATTACAAACACTCCTTCTTCTCACATCCCTCCTCTAGGTTGTCACCTTTTCAAACATAAGGATATTGTTTAAATATGTAAATATATTTTATATATACTGAAAGTTATTACTGTATATAATAATAATTAATCTACTGCAATCTCTTCTACATATAAACACTAGGAGAATAATAATTTTTATCTCTATTACTCTAATTTCCTTTTAAAAATTCAGATACTATTTTCTGAGTCCTGCTTAAAGTCTCCCCATCACACAGTCCATCCCAGTAATTTTTTGTACCTCTGATTTCTCTCTCCCTTAACTTCTTTTTCCACCCATTCCAGGTTCTGTCTTCTGTCTTATATCCTTAAGTCTTTTTTTTGTATGCTAGCTGCACCTCTCCTCCTGTCCAGAATCCTCCCCATTATACCCATCAGTACTTTGCATTCTGCTGCACCTTTGCAATCTGAAAAGCATAGATGACAAACATGGCCTTTTGCTCGTAAAATGCTACGGTGCATTGTCTTTCACTACCTACCTAACACTTAACGATTTAAATAGGCCTTTGAGGTGCCTAACAGTATGAAATATTTTTCAAATAAGATTACCTCCTTATTATCTTATGACTTTTACCTGCTTTCTGTCTGGAAGCAAGAGTGTAGTCCGACAAGAAAGGGATGATTTGAAGCCTGTTCAAAGACGTGTTTCTCTGTCTGAACCCAATCAATGTCCTATTTATTTAAGAAAAGTGACATTCAGAAAAGGACTGCTGCCATTCTTAGGTCAAGTAAGTATTAATGACAATTAGCAGAAAGATATTCAAGTTTTTTGCTGTCTTCATTTTACTTAAAATAAATTAAATATTATATAGTTTTCCAATGTGAAGTAATACAATGCAGAATACTGGGGGGTCTTCTTGTCTTAAACATTCTGTACCTTTAGCCTCATTGTGTGACTACACTTGTGAATGAAAACACACTCATCTATAAAAGAAACTGGTGCAGACAGATGCAAAGTAGCATTAAAAAAAAAAAAGGCAAAATAAATCAATGGGAGACAGAGAAGTAAATACAAAAGCTCTTGGATAGCAAACCACAGACACTCGACTCTTTTCAGAGTAGCCTAAAGAAACACAAGGGAAATCTTTGGTAACAGTATGTGTTCAACGGTTTAATACTGCAATTTCTGACAAATTTCCACTAATCTCCCAACTTGAGGGAGATACTGAAGCTCTTTGGAAGAGTTGCCTGATTTATTGTAAAAGGCTTGCCTACCTCATCATCATTGACGAGCTCTTTCTTCACTACTTTCATTGCATAAATGCGTTCAGTTTTCTTCAATCGAACAAGCAGTACTTTAGCATAACTGCCTCTTCCTATAACTCGGAGCAAATCAAAATCCTGAAGACCCAGACTGGATGAAGCTTTACCACTTTCTCTAATGCTCATTGCCTATTGGTAAAGATACTTTGAAATGAGTAAGCAGGCTTTCCAATTTTAACAACTGCAAAGGTCAGCATTTCAAACAGAACAGCAAAATTAATAAGCATGTAATTCAATTAACACTTGTTATTCTTAAAACTGCTTTGTCCTGGAGAGAAATGTGAGGGGAAAGAAAGGAGGCAGAGGACACTTGGCAGGTAGAAAACAGATGAGACTAGAGGACTTTGGAATACTTCCTAAATAAAGCACATCTCAACTCAAGATTCAAATTAAAACAGCTTGTAAGCTGCTTGTTTTTGACAAATTAAATTAGTAAAATATTGAAATTGACAGACACAGGCTTTAAGATCTGTGAATACACACTGCATAGTTAAGATACTTTACCTCTTTTTCTTCACCAACATGGTCCAAGCTTTCATGACTTGAGGGATTATATGGAATCACTAAAGGTGCAAAAAAACCTGTTAAGACCACTGTGACACAATAGTATTTTCTTTTGCCTTGAAATTCCCACACAAAAGCTCAGAGAGATATACAGTTTAAATACTTCCATTACAAGTATTCAAAACTGCTGGGTTTGGGGGGTTTTTTAAGTGCAGGAGGGTAAACAATCATAATCACTCTTTCTCAATACTACATTAGTAATCAGTTATGGTTAATATAAAATCCTGTAATTATAATTGGAGATCTCTTCAAACTCCACACACAGAAATCTTGTGCAGAACAGTGGTCTGTTTGTTTTTTAAACTGACCATCATCTATATCCAAATTTAAACATTAGGACCATCACTCTTATTGCTACAACAATCAACTTGTTTGGCTACAAATCCAGTAGACACCCTGCTAGTTCTGCTAAGGGGTTTTGCTTGTTTTATCAAGGCATTTAAAGTACATGGCTTACTGATGGAGAAATTATGACAGCCTAAATTCCTCCTTTTTAGCCAGGTTTCTTAAGCTGGCAGGACATGGAAAACAGGAATTTTTGTATTTATATCCCCCTTATCACTAAGAAGAGTAAAGAATGGTTTTAAAAATAATTTTAAAGTTATTTTGTTCAACTTTAAAACCCAAAGTTCATGTTTCAGCAACTTAAGAGTAATTTAAAGAAGAAAAATTATTCATCTTACCCGATTCTACATTATCTGGATGCACTGATGACGGATCCATAGGCATTATTGGCTCCTGCAAATACAGACAGGATTTTTGTATTAGACTGTCCAAGTATATGAGACATTATTTTAGAGACAATAAATCATCCCCAAGGAATATACTCTTAGCTACTTTTTAACTTGTTTAATCAACATACATACTGCTCTAATTCATACTCAATAAAAGAAACCACTGCAGGCCTTAGTGTACCAATTTTCTGGAAGTTACAACATGCCTCCAGAAGCTGGTGAAGTGACAACTTAGGACAACAGAGAAAAGAAGTATAGCAGAGGAGAAATGAGACAGAAAAGCTCAAGTACTTCAGCAGTACATGTATTAGTCAAATGAGTTCACAAAATGTAGACTTATAATTGTCTGCTTTTAATATTAAGCCAGGAACACTAATCATCTAAAATTTTCTGGGGACGTAAGAACTAAAGA
Source organism: Psittacus erithacus (assembly GCA_009867235.2). Taxonomy (NCBI): domain Eukaryota; kingdom Metazoa; phylum Chordata; class Aves; order Psittaciformes; family Psittacidae; genus Psittacus; species Psittacus erithacus. The sequence goes on along the minus strand of WYDI02038740.1, from coordinate 64,920 downwards.
TGATTGGATTTCTTGGGAGAAAAGATAAAACCTCAGCACTTCATCTTTCTTTTCTGTAAAAGGAGAAATAATCTAATAATGTAACAGATATTTAGAGAATTTATTTCACCTGTACTTCACTTCAAAGATGTAAAATAATGCATGTGTATATATATAATGTGTAACAGAGCAGAGAAGAACAAGATAAACATCACTTCTAGGTTTTTATTAGACACTAAAAAAATACAAGATGTGAAAATTAGATTCCTGTCTTGCCACTAAACTGCCTTTTGCTATGTGAATCCCAAACTTACTTGCAAAGCATTGCAGTAACCATAAAGAATGATGTTTCATCTACTGTGATTATTTGCAGACTGTAGTTCAAAAACCATTAATATAACATGGGGTTTGGTTGGTTGATTGGTGGTTGTTTTTCAGAACAACTCTTCTTTTGTTTTACTTACTGGTTGTAGTGTATGTCGGCCACATTCGGTACTGACAAGTTTGTGACACTTCTTGTGAACAAGGAGTTTGCAATTGATGCATTTATATCCTTGGCGACCCAGGCCCCATATTCGGTCAGTGCAGATGGCACAATGTGCTCTCTAGAATGACAAATCAACAAAGCCAATTAAAGAGCAAAACTAAACAATAAAAATTAATCAGCCAAATTACCATTAACAAAACCCATAGGATAAGAGATCAGAGAGATCCCTGCTGAACTTGCCACTATACCAAGAGTGTCTATCTGAAAACCTTGAGAACAAACATGCAGACACGATACACAGGAGCTCAAAAACTACAACTGAACAATAAGCCACTGCCATTCAGAAAGCCTGCATCTACATGGAAAGGTGCAGGCATGGCCAGCCTGTTCTGCTGCACACAGCCCCAGAGAGGCATGAGCCAACCAACTCCAAGTCAGAATACTGCAGCTGAATCAGTAGGCTGCTGTGACCGAGGTAATTTGCTATGCATCTCCTCATCTGTGTAGACGAGTCCGTACATTTGTATAGAGTAAGGCAGGAGAGCAAAAGTTTCGACACATTAAACCACCAGATAATAGGACATGGGAAGATTACTGAAGGACATTCACAAAACAACTCAAAGATCCAAGAAAACAGGGTGCCTATGAAAACAAGAGTAGAAAGTGATCAAGCTATGGTGCCTTGACAGCCTTTGACCAGGAAGAGTCTAAAAAAGAAAAAAAAATGGGGGGAAAAGAGGGCTTAGAAGTTAGATATGAAGGATGCTCAAGATGAAATTCAGTGGAGGCAATCTCAAGCATTAAGCACACAATCCACTAAGCTCAGAAAAGAATAAAAGATTATTGAAGCTGTCAAGGAACTTGGCTTATTCCAGTATTTTGGGTTTACTTTTTCTTGTTCCTTTTTCTAAACATAACAGAAAGCCTTCTTGGCCCTCAGGTAATTGTATTTGACCACTGCTTCTTGAAAATATTACAAATAGTTTTTTATTTTCAGTTGACCATGTGCTATCACAAGCAGGCTCTTTGGACAAACATCTCAGTTTTCTAGTTTAAACATCACGAAAGAAAAGTCTGTGCAATGTAAGCAAGCTCAGACGCTTTCAAACCCAGAACTGAAAGAACTGAAAATGTATTTTCAGCTCACAGCCATCTGATGCCAGTGTTCAAGTTTGACCTCTGCAAAGACTTTAAGGGAACACAGGAGCTTTTGTATAATCAGTGTCATGGTTTCATAATATATGTAAAGTGAATTGCAGCCAATTTACTTTTCTATTATAATCATTACTAAATTATCAGGAGCTTCAGTTTCCTGAAACTACAGGGTTACCAAAAGTGTAGCTACTACAGACAAACAACAAAAATGAGAATAAAAACACCTTAGAATTTTTCAAGGAAGTGACACTGTAATTACAAAGTAAGACATCCCTATATCATGGTTTCAAGTATCCAACAAGAATCTCACCCTGTTAAATCGTTTGGCTTGGAAAGTGTGACCATTTGCACAATAGAGCTTTCGCCACCGGCGGGCGCCTCGGCGATAAATGGATTCTAAGAGGAAAAACATATGATTATATCCAGAAAAATATAAACATAGAACTACAGCATCTTCTCATGGAGGTTTTGTGTAGAGTGATTTGCAGAGTAAAGTTTCACTTCTGCACTCCTCAGAAACACAGAGTAATGTTCCAAGTATCTTTTTCATTTTTTAAGTTTTAGAGTAAATCTAAAGCAGAATATCCCTATCAAATCAAAATTAATCCTGCTTTTCCAAAGTTAAAAGTAATAGCGACTGAAGAGAAGGTAAACTGCCCAAACAATACAAACACTTGTGTGGAAGTATGCACCTACCTTAGCTAAACTTGGGGAGGAGCTGCGGGAAGGAGGAAAGAATGTGCATTTCAGCAGCATGCCCTCATCAACAAGATTGCTTGCACAAATCCTCCAGTGGTTTAGATCCACAGCTGCCACTGTTTGGTTTTGATTTTTACTCTTTATTAATAGAGACATATCAGGAACCAAAACTGAAAACTACAATATACAAAACTACACTGAGCTGCAAGTCTATTTCTGATTCATCCTGCAACCTCGCTTTTTCAGAAAAGCAGCATTACCCATACTGCTGAAGTTAACTTTTAAGCATGCACATTTACATTTGTCAGGCCTGGATGTCAAGCTAACAGATGTGTGTGTGTGTGCGTGTAGCATACACATGCTCTTTTACAAAACTTTAAGACAGAGGGAAAATTACCTATATCAGCTAACAATTTAAGGTTTCCAGAGAATACTCCCAGTAGTACCTAGGCATCAATTTAAAATTAAGTGATCTCTAAATGGTGAAACAAGAAGTCATTACCACTGGTTACCAACCTTTGTTCACACTACTCAGCTAGCAATCTGGTAACTACCAAAGACAGGAGTAAGATAAAAAACTGTCACGGTAGAAGAGGAAAAAGCAAGGAAAGCAGAGTGACATGGACAGTTAACAGGAATGTGAAATGCTCATTAACAATGATTCAGAAGTGATAAACAACATTTAAGTTTAGCAAGATTTCTATTGCTTTTAAATATTTAATTTGTAGATATTTGATTATTACTAAACCTAAGTGTAGGATGAAAAACCACAGAATAACAAAATTTTTAAAAAAGGAAATCTGAATTCTTGATTTTTCATACTTTTTAAACTAAAAAGCCTACTTACTATCTTCTCCGGGACAAGGCATGCCAGGCCGTTCTGGTACACAAGGGAATACTGCAAGACAGACATTAGCATCTGATTAATTTTTATTTCTGAGAGAAAATAAATCTTTAGGTTAAATATAACACTTCTGAAAGGCATTCAACCATTTAGGAATTCAGAACATACTGCATTTTAACAAAACGTTGTGCAAAAGCAGGTGAGCTGAAAAGCTGCCACAAAACCCTGTTGCTGGACAACACGGCGACATATATGCGAAATATGACCAAAAAGCAGAATAAACCAAGTTCCTTCCTAAGGAAATTAACTAGAAAAAAATAACAATTCTGGTTTCTCATGTGACCAATCATCACAGTCAGTATTTGGAAATCTTGACTATAAACTTACTATATTACAGTGCCCCAACAGCTACATATGATCTTGTCTACATTAGCCTTTTTTTTAATTTCAATTTATTTAGCTTCAGCAATATAACCGGCCAGAGTGCACCCTGGTGCTATTTTAATGAGAAGCTTATCAGACACAAAAATAATGGAGAAATGGCAGATCAAAAAGCATGCCAAAGTAATATTTACAGAAAGAGCGAACATATAAATAGCAAAAGATTACATTCTTCGTCCGCTTTTTAAATGTCTGCGGGCAGCTGAAAAGCTGTCCCTTCCTTCCAAATGAGCTGATTGTGAACTAGATTTCTTGCATCCTTTTAGAGAAGGACCATGTTAAGACACCCTAGTGTAATGCCCCCACTAACATGCTTTAAAACGATCCTCTCCTCTGCTTTCGTGCTTTTATCTCTGTTAAACAAAAATCTATCTTTTACTTGTAAAAAGGTACAAACAGTAAGAAAAATATACTGCAGAAGCTACCAAAACAGGTGTATAACCTTGAAAAATAAAAATTTGAGCTATTACACATAAAACAGGGGCACAGTATTACTAGATTTAAAACTATTTTAGAAAAATCAAACTTTTGACTAATCTGGCATCACAAATTGAGCTCATCAACTTTTTTTTGCTAACACAGGTGCTGCTCTAAAGCACTTATCAACAACAAAGCATAGGACACTGTCCTGTATCTCTTCCACCATTCATTGCCAGCAAGCATACAAAGGCACTTGGGATGAATGAATGAAAAAGACAGGGTCTGTCTTTCATTAATAAACTAACAGGAAGTATTTTTTCCTCCTTTAATTTAACAAAGAACATTGACAAAGTGCTGACAGCGAAAAAGCACAGTGCACACTCTTCAGCGTCCTCTTTGACAGAATGCCATGACAAGCTTTCATCGAGGAAGCTGTCCAAAAGATGCAGATAAGTCAAGGTAAAATTTCCACTTATTCACAGTAGAAACAAGAGAAGCAATATATTAAACGTCACCGTACCATGAATTAGAAGCTCTGAATCCTTGTTTAGTTCATACAACCGAAATGCCTCTTCTAACTCCAGCTGAGAAGAAACTGTACATGGATCTCCTGTAGAAAGGAGAGAGAACAATACAAAACTCAATCCAATTAGTTCCATACAACTTCTCTCAACACTTCTCAACTTCAACACTTCTCTCGCAGTTGGATCCAAGATAATTAACATAGCAAAACAGAACAATATTCTCAAGTGTGGTAACATTTATTTTTAATGCTGTTCAGAGAAAACATCTGAAAATACAGTCATATTGAATGATTTCAGGGAAAATAAAAATATAAGGTATTCCCAAGAGGCAAGCATATCATAATCACAAAACATCATTGGTTTGATCTCCTAGAAGCATAGATACACAGTGTTTCAGTACAGGAGGTGTAGGTTATCTTCTTGCATCTGAAATCCTTCTAAGATTCCATTGAATTTTGTGGATTTTTAACTAGAACTGAGTCGACTTCTGTTTTCACACCTGCTTCAACATTGCCAAAACTTTAACCAGGAGGTGCAAAAGCAGTCTGGCTTCCAGTCTTTCCTCAAACCTCAATCAAGACATTTGACAATCATGTAACTTAAATGAGAACACCCTATTTTCAAATACTACTTTCAGCCTCACAGGACTATCTGAAGGAAAAACCCCTAAAGAAAGGGCACTAAGGCAGAGTAAAAAGTGTTCAATCTGAACCATTGCTGCCCCAAAGAAAGAAAATACTTCTGGCTATCAGTTCAACTTTCCCTCCTCCATCCACCTACATAAGATGATGTCTGTGGGATTTCTCTTTGACTGCTTGTACTCCGGCATGTCAGCAGAACAAGCTTCTTTCTAGCCAAAAAACTCTACGACAAGTCTACTTTCATATACCGTTTCCAGTTTTTATCAGAAATACTACTTTCCACACCCTTAAGTGGTAAACTGGTTGTGGGTAACTGAATTGGAGGGAAGCAGAACAATTTCCATCTCAGCAGAACTAGATCTAATGTGAAAGTTTTACCACTTCCGAGTCTTTAGACAAAATCATGGTTTGCAAGTTAACTAGAAACAGTCTATTAACTATTGTTTTGTAATACAAGATACCAAAATTAATACAGGTGTTGCTAAGGCTTCAGTGGAACCACACACTTAGCAGACAGGAAGAACATTTAGAACTCATCCTAGGGGGAGTTTAAGTAAATTTTTGTTTCTAATGTATACATTCTTTTCTATTGCTAAAATATTAGCAATAATTTCAAACTGCCCATTTGCAACGTTCTGCCTTTATTCTTTTTTGCATGTCATAATCCTCAAAATGAATCTCTGAAGGTAGTCCACCACTTCCTCCCTACAATTTAGCCTATCTGAACATCAAACAGCCAACCCACTGCACAAACTTATACAGCGTAGAGCATGGGGGAGGAGAAGGAACAACTGTATCTATCCAGGCTCTCTACAAGAATCAACAAACCAGTTTTTCTTCATTTGTTTCTGACACCTGTGCAAACAGCCTTGCTTTTCTCTCTGGCAGAGGAAAAGGAGGCTCTCAAGAACACACACTGTATTTCAAACTAGAAGCAGAAGGTTTATGGACATACTCTTTCAACAAGTTCAGAATAGTAGTACAAATTTTGCAGCCAAAGACAGCTGGGATAAGCATCATAGGAAAACATTTACCTTCGAGTTATACAGCAAGAAACAACAGACTGAACACAAACATGAGGCTAGTGTCCATCTACAGGCCACTTTAGAAGACGGGTAAGACAAACTGACTGCATACAGGTAAAGCAGAAATTTGTCTAAAATCAAATCAAGTTTGTTCTATTTTCCAGTTGCATCTGAGCATTTTTTGAAGTGATTCCACTCAAATTAGACCTGCCTTTGTTTGTCACTCCCTCTACGAAATAAAAGTAGTTATTCATGATGCTCTGCATCTTGCAAAGGCTAAAAAGACATTTAGCATATGACAAATAAAAACCTTGGTGACATGGTAAATCTGGTTTCATCACACCTCTGATCAAGAAGTTTAGTCAGGAATTAGTGAAGAGATGGCCTAGACCCTGTATCTTGCCTTGTTCTATGCAAAGCACAGGTAGCAGCGTAACAAGTACTAGTCCACAGTAGACATATTTCTTTGTGCTACGATTAAAGAGTAAACTTCAGTCATAGCAGAAGATGTGCCACAGGAACTCTCCAAGAAAGACAATTATGAGTTTCTAGAAAGAATACCAACTTAAAACACTGAAGAGAATTTGCAAGAGAGGAAGAGAGGAGGCAGGGGTCTTGGCAAGAAGCCATGCATTGTAGATGCAAGAGTGACTCATAATAAAGTTGAGGGGATTTTTTTTTAAACGCACTCCTTGTCACCAGATTAACTTTTTCCTCACTGACATTAAACTGGTAGTCAATGACTAAGGCAAACACAGATTGTTTGTGAAAACTGAATCCTATGACTACATTGTTTTCATGTGTTCACAAACTGCAATGTTCCTTTTAAAAAACAAAACTATTTCTAATTAAAGAGCAGGAACTGAGAACAAACTGCTGCTTCGAGTAAATTACTGACTCCACACAAAATTTTCTATAAATGTTTTATTAAAGCAAGATCTGTGCTTCTTACTATGACTGACACTGCAGACTCTTCCTCTTCAGTGAGGAGACTATCTTCCTCCTCGAGATAAAACAAAGCAGCCAGTTTATTTACTATTTACTTATTACTATGAAGCAAATGTTCAACCCAAATAGCACCACTGCACAGTTCAGTCATAAACATAGTTTATTTTACTGTACTGCATCTGCCTGGTATAACTTTGGAATGATGAGGGGAATAAAGAAGGGAAGAAAGAAAAAATAAAAAAAAAAACAAAGGCAGAAAGAAGGAAAGAAGGAAAACCTGCTCAGGTTCCCAAGAGTACATGATCTTCAACACACCTGCCCATATAGCACTTTCAAAAAATCAGCATTGGTCCATGTTTAGCTTTAAGCTCTGAATAAACTGGCAGTCACCCAATTTTGACTAGGAAAGCCCTGAGAAGGGGAGGAAACAGTTCTATAAGCACCATTTATGCTGATCGCTGCACACAAATACTAATCACTGCCAACAAATCACTGCACGTTATGGCCTTTTATGTATTGCACCAAGTACTTAGCGTGCTAAAATAACTCAACAGCTATTTTATAATTTAGATGCCTCTTCCGCATAGTTCAAAACTGCATATAGAATACACCAATTCCACAAAGAAAATAGGAACTACAAATAACCTTTTCAAAAAATTACTAGTGTATGCATACAGCTCAGCTGGACTACATCTGTTAAGAAAAAGGGAGAACAGACTCCAAACTCTTTTTTCATCCAAGGTACACTCTTACATGGATAACTTTAATGCTAGAGATGACAAATGTTCTCAGCCAAGACTGTTACTGCACTTTGATTAAAAGTTACTACATATCATTTGGACAAGTAATTTCTTTTTTAATATTTTGAAAGAATTTTATTAATAGCTATGTGTTAATAGACTTTAGGTTGCTAAAGTAACAGCTTATACAAACACTCAAAATATAATGGTTTTGCTTACACATACAATTCAGCTATATATTAAATTGTGTCAATATTTTAGATAAATACTGTAACATGTATAATTTAAGGTTAGTTTAGATCTTTTTCAAAGATTTACGACTTAAGGGGAACCATGGTCATCTTCAGTAGTATAATCCTCTCATAAGAAATCCTAACACTGAATTTACATTTTGATAATCACTGAGGTTTTACTCGATTAAAACAGCATGCTATACACTAAGCAGTTTGAAGCCACAACCTTTTCATTGAGATATACTTATAGAGGCATTAGATAATCATTCTTTTTGGAGTCAGTTATACTATTTCTAAAAATACATTTATGACATACATTTCATATGCTTATCTTATGAAGGCAGAAGAAAAGGAAAAGATGAAAGAGAGAGGAAGGCTAGACAGCTGAACAACATACTGATCAGCATTGATTTACCTTCTTCATCAATCCATTTCATGGTGAAAAGCTGCTCATTGTCAAACGAGCACATGTCTCGAACTTCACTGCATAGTCCCTCAAATGAGATGGAAGGTTCAAAATAGGTTATCATGATATCCCTGAGAAAGAAAAAAATAAATCAGTGAACTTTTGTAATATGTAGCACTTGATCATCACCTCTAACACTTTCCATGTACCACTAATATAAAACCCATCCCTGCTACAGCCCCTAGAAAAATATTAGTCAAGCACATAAGTTCCCTTCCTACAGCAGTCAGGCTCCAGGTGGTTTTTATTACCAGGTACTTGACACTGAATCCTCCAGGTATCTGCTTCAGAAAACGTAAGATTTAAATGTCCAAACAGTTGATGCGAGTTGCAGCAGATATTAGCCACACACATAAATGAGATACATTACACACCAGTGGAAACTGAAGAACGAAATGCTACAAAAATTGTGAAGGACATTATTAGCATATAATAGCTAGGTTTGTGCTTTAACAGTTATTTTGTTATTAGCAAAATGTTGTTAAGAATGTACATGTGTTCAGCTACATTTTTATTATGTAGATGTTAAAAAATAATGAAAACCATTAAACAGGTTTCCTAGCAGACTGAGGGAATGTTCCAAGTATTGAAAGTGCCTTTAGAAAAGAAACCCACAATGCTTCACTTGCAGTGATGGGGAAGAGTTAAAATTTACTACTTTACTGTTACGCAGAATAGGTATTTCTGTTACAATTAAGATTAAAACCTAAGTTAACTGGGTGTTTAAAATGTGTTAACATAAAATGCTGACCCACTGTCTTGGTATTTGCTGGGCTTTAAGAGGGAAACAGGTGACTCAGGGTTGCAGTCCTTCAAAGGATTTCAGAGATAGTCTAGAGGAAGGTAGAAAGCTGTTTACCACACTACTCTTCAAACATCTTTTATAAGCCAAATATGTGAGCTACAAGACTAATCTTCCCATAAAAAGCTCAGCTAGTTGGGTTTTGTTTCAGTTGGAGCCAGCCACCAGTACTATTTGGTAAGAGGTGAGAGGGGAAATATTGAAGCAACTGGCAAAGTTTCTATCTGGTCAAAACTGACATCAACATTCCCACCAGACTCAAGTGCACATATACAGCGGGTTAAACACCTTTATATCATCTTGTGCATTGGGCAGACTGGTATCAAGGTGATGACTTAACATGACATGCTGTGGTCACTGACCTTGAACCACTTTCAGGAGTGGTAGAGAACACGCATGATAAACATGCCTGCCTGAGGCTCCTTTAAGTTCAGCAGCATGAATAAAATAAACTAGCAATTTCTAAGCACTCAAGAACAGCGAACCTACTTCTGGATTTAAGAGCACAATCAGAGTTAGTGTAGTTACAGGAAAGACTCCAGTAAGGAGGACAGTGAAATGACCCCTCTTCAATAATCTAGATAAAGCAGTCAAAAAGCTGCTACGGTACTTTGTTAAGGAATTGCACCCTCTCTTTTCACACAAGAAAAAATGCAAAACAAAACAGCATTTGGATCCCAGTATTCAGATACAGTACAGCACTTTGGGGCAAACTGGGCTTTGTTTGAAACACCTGACTGTGACCATTCCACAAGGCAAACCGTGTTCTCTCATAAAGGTTTCCCTTCACACCCTCTATCAAAATGCATAAACTGCAAACCCAATGCCAACATTTGTCTCTATGAACAGAGGCGGATTTAACAGTGTGTTACTGTTACCAACACACAGGCATCAACCAAAGGCAAACCCACTAGGCCCTATTAGGAGACGAAGTCTTAACCTGTATTTCCTGTTTTTCAGGAAAGGAAATGAGGCACTGCTTACTTAGTAGCTTGACTGATTTTGTGCTAAAGTTTACCATCCCTTCATTTATTTACATTTTAGTGTAGATATATTCACTTTGGAATATTTTCTTAAACAAAAGTTAAGTTCTGAAGGGCACTGAGAAGTCAGAGTTAAGTATTTCAATTACTGCAGTTCATTTTGTGGTTCAACTAATATATAATGACAGAGGGTATGTTAAAATAAGTGGTGACTACATGATTTACTGTCAGGCAAGCAAAGAGAGTTAGGTGACAGAGCATAACCTCAAGAGACTGCCATCACTGATGCTCTAGCAAAAATGAAGATTAAAAAGTATACATATATTAGCAAAATCTATTCACCAGGTTTTCAAACTTGATGATTTAAGTTCACTTAAAATAGATTTATTTATACTTCAGTGAAGAAAAAGTCACAACATACCACACAGCGAGCAGCCCAGTACCTGTATCTATAAGGAGAAATTGAAAAAACCTCTTCCTACTTGTTGCTACTTTTAAGCAGCAAAATAGTTGCCCTTCAAATAAAAGGAAAGTTCAATTACTTCAGAATTTAAGTTCCCTAAATTACTACTGTAATACCTCCAACAAGACATGTATTAAATTACAGGACACAGGACAGTTATTAAACCCATTTGGAAGATGCTACCATCTCTGTTACACCAAACATTAATCAGGCTTTCAGGGATCTCCGGCTAATAGCAATATAAATATATGAATATGAACAAGGTTCCACAAGCAACATGTAGCATACTTTTCCCAGAGATGTGAAGCCACCTTTACATAACACAGAAACTGAAAGATTACAGGTTTTCCTACGAGTTTTATTTTGCCATTTTAACTACACTGATGACACTGACATTTTCTACTGAGGCAGGTCTCACTTTCAGAGTGGTTCTGTTGCTACATCTTCGCATAATATGGTGTTTTCCACTCTTCTTGCACCAGAAAAATACACCAATGATGTCTTCAATAAAAAAAAAACCTGCATTCATTCAAGCTAAGACAAAGTCAAAACTCCACTGAGAAGAAATTTGGCATTTTAAACAAAAATTAAGAGCCAAGTTAAAGAACAAAGGAAAGTTAATGCAGACCATAGCCTGCTGCCCTGCGTTAAAAAATACAAAATGCTTTCCTTCACTAAGACATGGGCAAACATCATCTTGACAACAGCCATTTCCTCCTTAGGAAGATAAGCTTATACGCTGCTTTTAATAAGCATGTTTGTTATAAAGCTGTTCTAAAGCATAATATCCTTATTTGTCTTCTCATGATACACACGAGGAATTAGAAGAAAATCCAATTAAATCACACCATTTGCACCACGACATCTGGATGTGACAACTTACTACAGAAGCATCATGGTTTTCAGAACTTGTTTTAGGACTATTATAATAGGTCTTAATCAGGGACTTGGGAGTAAGAAACATGCAAATAAACAAGACAGTACTTGTCCTGAATTACTGTCACTTAGCATGTTATCATTTATATCTTCCATGAATATTAATAAAGGATTATTTTATTCACACTAATATAAAGCCTGTGTGAATCCCTACCCTGCAAATCTAAGAATCAGTAGAAGATAAACCATAGGAAGACTGAGAAAATACAAATGGCAAATCTAAACACAAGCGCTACAAAACAAGTTTTAAATATCTCTAGAAGTCCATGAACCCCACCACTATCTTCCTGACCTTTCCTGAGATCAGTCTTCCTCATGCCTTTTCTTTAACGGATCATCCAACAGTCATAAAATCCCTTCAGAAAAAAAATAAAACCTTAAAAAAAACCCAAACAAACCAAAAAACCAACCAAACAAACAAAAAAAACCCACCAATCAAAAAACCCCACAAACCCAAACAAAAACAAAACCCAATGAGAACAAACAAAAAACCCAAACACCAATGCCAACAGTTAAATGCAATTCAGTATCTGCATCTCATTTTTCACTTCTGAGGTTAAACTTCTGAGAGAACAGTCACTGTAAAAACAGAGGTCTCAAACTGCCTGCACCCATAATCTATTTCTGGAAAAAGTTTATCACCAGAAATCAAATCAGTATTGAAACAGCAAGAAGGGGTGAAAACGTATTCACAGGCTTAGACCAAAGCTTTCGCAAGCTGAACACTCTCCTATGGAGAACCGGATCCTCAACAGACAACAGCAGACATTGAGCTGAAGAACTGATCAAGACTAAGCATAAAGGATGTGTGAATTCAAAAATTCTTAAGAAATTAATTTCCTGGAATTAAGTTTAACTTGTATCATGAGAGAACCGTCAGAAGCATTCTTCATTTGAACCAAACCAAACAGAAAACAGGCAAACCACTGGTAACCTGTGCCTTTCACTATATTAGAAGTCTAAGCCACATTACAGCCTACACAGAGTAGGCAATGAGCGCAAAATCTATGTTGGGCACTGAAAGCATGCAAGTTCGCAGTCCTAATCATGACAGAAAAACGGTTCTTCAAGTTTGTTACTCCGTTTTGGTTTTCTTTTTTAAATCAGCAGGATTCCTAGAGCACGAGCAGTGTATTATTCCTGTCTGCTCTCTACTACTATAATACAATCCTGTATTAACGATATAATAGTTTCTGGTATTGAACTGACAAAAAGCATCTAGAAGTAAGACAAAAGGTAAACCTGGAAACCAGAAAGCTGAAATTTTTGTAATTACAGATGCTGTTCACCTTTGAAGCTGCTACACTTTGCTACTGTATCATCAAAAAGTAGATAAACATCAGTGTAACAGTAAATCCGTAAGAACTCTGTGTATCACATAGACTGCACAGATTATGGTAACTCCTTAAAACAGGTAAGACTGTTTCCAGCATTTTAAACAACCAGCCCTATGAGAAAGATAAGCATGGCTTACCCAAGAGAAGGAAACAGGCAGACAAACTCAACCTAATGCCTTAATTTCAAAGTCCTGAGAATTCCCCACCCCCTTGCTGTCATCATCACTGCTCATTTTAGGAAAATTTTCCTTCCTGGTTTCAAGTATTTCATTAATTAAAGATAAAGAATTACCACGACAGGGTTGAATGAAACAAAGGCCTTTCAAAGTGTTCTTCATGAAAGCTTTTGTCTTGGCTGAGAAAAACAATTAGGCTCTTGGCCAGCCTAAGCCTGTTTTGGGGATTCATGTTCAGCTCTTTGCTCTAAGTCAGTAAGCAGGCATCTCTGGCCCCAGGCGAGTATCCTGACAATCAGATTCCTACTGTTTCAAGAACAAATCTGTGCTTCTGAGTTCCTAAGTTCTTATTCTTTAACCAGAAACTCCTTCCAAAAGATGAAAAGACCTTCCTGTCAAGATTTCCACAATAACTTCTACAACCTACTTAAATGCTTCTATTAAAATGAAACTAACAGAGATTAACATTTCCTGATTAACACTATTTCCCATTAAATCCTCTCTCCAGCTCTAATCTTGAGACACTTTATTTGACAAAAGGGGAAAATGCTGCCTTTGATAATCAGCATTTAGAGTCTCAGCCTCCAAGTTGCTGCAGCGTAAGTGCAGGTGAAGTGTTTTGCTTTGATACCCACTTCTTGATAGCTCTAGTCTGAGAAGGTGGCATGACACCTTCCATTGTAAGGAAGCAGAGGGAACAATTTATTGAGCTCGCGAAACAAATAATGACTAAGGCATTCAGCTTGTTAGTTTGTTGGTATTTGCAATGGTTAACCAACACCCTATGTGACTCAGAATCATTATTAAAAGTAAACTTGATTAATTGCATTAACAGATAAAAACTCAATAGGTAACACTCAAAAGAAACATTCTCCTCTCTGTGAAATTATTGCCTCATATTTAAAGTGTCATGAGCCTGCATTCCTGTCCAATGTAGCAGTTTTCCTCCTCACTCCCACAACCCTGAGCTGCTTTCTGCGTTCTTGCACCACAGCCTCCCTGTGCTAAAGAATTCATGTGATTGCATGTGGAAATGATCAAGATTAAAACTGACTCAGAAGAAGGAAAATAAATGGTTTTAACCCAGAACAGCTCCCACTTTAGTTCACTGCTGGACCAAATGAACAATTCTGCCAGCCAATAGCCAGGGGCATCTCCACGTCCCTAAGAAATGGTGGATTAAAGTAACTGTAAAACAAAGAGTTTAGAATTTCATGTACTATGACTTGGACAGCATTTCACTCATCTTTTAAAGCCACAGACTGTGCCATTTTCTACAGAACTTTTAGAGATTTCTGACAAGAAAAGCCCCAAAGCAGACACAAGACAGAAATCAAACACTCCGCATGATTTCTGTACCTTTCTTAAAATTATAAAGATAGAGACAAGAGAAATAATAATAAAGATACTGTAAATGCAATAAACCATCTCTTGTACTTAACACAGATAACTGGAAGGAAGCTTTCGAGAGTATCATGTGTTCACTCTTAATCCAAAAACACAACCTACATTTTTTTCTGCTTAGATCACCTTCTCTCAAACTTAATGGCACAATGAACCACGATCAACCCTTGCACTCATGACTTTTTAAAGTTAGGTCCTATAACGGTTACTATTTAATAGGGGGTTGTGATGCCAAACCAGATGCTTCTCCTGCCTTATATATAATCGTTGGAGAACCACTGAATTAGACCAGCAAAATTCAGATTTTCATTGTGCAGCCCTCTAGCATGTTGGGTTTCATTTGGCTTGGATTTATTTATTTGTTTTGATTTGGTTTCAGGTGGTTTTTTGTTTGGTGTTGGGTTGGTTTTTTGTTTTTTACACTGCAAGCATAACTAACAGTAGATTCATCTTAAAGTACCATTCACAGACTCCCTCAGAAGTCACTCAATCCCTGGGGAACAGCCTAAAAACTGATGAAATAGGTTTTCAACAAAACACCCTCTTCCTCTAGACCTGAATATCAATTAAAACACAGGAACCAGGACCAAAGCTGGACCCTGAACATATTTTCTCACGTATGAATTTTATCATGTGTTCTGCAATGAGGTGCTATGAAGGAATACGTAGTCATTACTGACAAGAGGTAAACAACCAGAGCCCTGGGGTGCGTGGAAGCGGGGTGAGCAGGGTAGCAGAGGCCCCTGTGGTACATCCATCCTCACTTACTGGCAAGGCCACCACAGGAGGAGGGGGGCTGTGCCGATGTTCAGCCCCTAGCCCCGCTGACACCCAAAACCCCCAGGAGAGGTTCCTCCAAACAACTCCTCCAGATCACCCGGGTTCAGAGCAGCACTGGAAGTCATTTTAACACGCTCTTTAGTATCAGGGGGCGTTTTTTCCCCTCTCCTCTTTTGCTTTTCTCCTACAAGTGCGTGCATGTCCAGGACTCGAAATGTTAAAATTACAGTAAGTGCACCGAAAAACTCCTTTGTAAGACCTTTCATTCAAGGAGTCACCACTGACAGAAACCCGCGGGCAGCCGTGCTTGGCTTCAGCCACCGGCGGTGAGCCGGAGACGTTCTCGACCCACCAAACACCGCACTAGAGGGGAGCCCGCTCCGCCGGTCCCAGGGCCAGGCACCCGTCGCTCCCGGGGTACCGGACAGGGCAGCGCCGGCCCCGCCGCGCCGCTCCGCCCCGACCGGCCGCCGCCTCTCTGGCTGCCCGGGCCCCACCTCCTGTTCCCACCGCCGCCGGAGCTCCGAGCCCTCACTCACCCCTTGTAGTAGGCTTTCACCCGGACCTGGTGGGCGCTGTCACCGCCAAGGCCGCCCCCTCCGCCGCCCGGAGCCGACATGGTGCTGTTGCCGCTGCTGTCCCGCTGCGTCGGCATCCCCCCACACCGCAGCGGGCGGCACCGCCGAGGCGGCGGGCGAGAAGAGGGCTGGGAGAGCAGTAGGCGGCTGCGCGACCCCCGCCGCTCCCCGCCGCCTCCTCACAGCGCCAGGCCGGGCCAGGTGGGACCACGGGGTGAGAAGCACCGGAGAAAGAACAGGCGGTAAGCGCAGAGCAGTGCGGGACAGCCCAAGAGAGGAGTACAGGTCCTTCCCCGGCAGGAGGGAGGAGCCACCCCGTCCGTGGCCGGTCAGCAGCTCCGCCGTTCGGGAAGGCGGGTGCTATGCCTCCTGTATACTCCCCCCGCACACGCGTGCTACGTGGGCTCTTCCCCGCGGGACTCTGGCGCACACCTGTGGAGCGGAACGCTCCACGCCGAAGCGGACAGGGGGAGGCGGCGGCGCAGATACAGCAGGTATTCCCATAGCGAAGCTGCCGGAGAGAGCCGCTCCCGGCCAAGCGAGCCAACACCCACTCGGAGGCCCCCTCTTCACCTTTCTCCTTGCCCGGAACAGGGGCACGCACCACTACTCCCCAGCATACATACTTGGTACAGCCCGCCGCGAGGCATGCTGGGGTTGGTGGGCGGCTGCCCGGCTTTGGCGCCGGCGCGGCGGGCAGGCAGTAGGAAGCGGTGTTGGTAGCGCGGCGGTAGTGAACTGTTGACTGGCCTCTTTGCTGGGGTACGGGGGTGGGACTCTTGCGACAGCGGCTCGTTCCGCAGGTGTTCACACAGCCGGAGCGACGCTTGGGGTAGGACTGAGGGTGGAAAATTCGTCCGTTTTTCTGGGTACCGAGAGGACTGACCCTGCTCTAAGGCCTGGAGATTCAGCAACGCCCACAGCGGCAGTCTGCGGAAAGGGGCCGCTGTCTAAGCAGTAGAAGCGCAGCCGCGAACCGGACTCTCCGCTTGAGCTATGGCATAGAATCAAACCCATCACTACTGTCTGAGCTCCAGAAAAACAGACCTGGACACAGTAACTGTGTCTTTTGTACTGTGACTCCCGTACCAGTTTTGTCACTACCTGCCCGGTCTGACAGGTGAAAAAGTTAGGATTTTAGCACAAAACCACTGGAGAAGTGGCCAACACAGAGCTGATGGCAGCAGGCTGCTCAGCAGTTGTGGCAATGTGTTTCTCACTACCTTTACCGACTAAAATACTTAACCTGCAAGAATTCTAAAGAATCTGTTCAATGTGCCCTGCTTGCAAGATAGTACATTCAGTTCCGTGAAGCTTTAATTACCCTGTATCAAATGGCTAATGTATTAAGCCAATAACATGAAGGATGCTTAATGGGGGGGGGGGGGGGAGTGTGTGTGAAGAGGTGTGGTAAACAAAAGGTGTTCTATTAAAACTTACTTATGGGCCATTTTATCATTGCAAGTAGCATTTCCTTCCAGTCTGGCCTATTAATACACCAACAGCTTCTTTGATAACCCATGCTGCCCAATGTCTCCTGCGTGGATAGATGTTTCTAGGTAATTAGGTAATCCTAATACATAGGGAACCCTCATTTTCTTCTGTTATAGCAACAACAATTACTCTTTTTTTTTCCACTACCCCCCCCCAAGGCTCCAGTCAGCATTGCATCTGTACACAACACTTCAGAGTTCAGCTTTATGCAAGAGCTGCACTTCCCATTCCGCACACCTCACCTGTGGCGAGGTCCCTCCCTGCTGCCCGGCCGCCGACCCCTAGCCCGCCTGCTGGCCGCCAAGACCCTCGCAGCACCTCACAACCAACACCGCGCTCCATCGACAACATGGCGGCGCAGGCCGTCACGTGCGCGGCGCCGGCGGCACCCAGTGCGCCTGCGCGGCACCTCCCCGGAGGGAGGTGAGAAGATGGCGGAAGCGGAGTGAGCGCCTTGTCCGAGGCGAGTCTGCTGGCGGGGCGCGCGGAGGAGGGGGAGCGGCAGCGGCAGCGGCAGGCCCCAGCCAGGCCGCGGCGGGGCGCGTAGGCGGGGACCCGTGTCCTGACAGCGCCCCACAGCGGGCCAGCCCCGCGCGGGGAGAGGGTGCCGCCCCGCCCGCCCACCTTTTTCCCGCTCCCTGGCGGCGGCGGTTGGCGCTTGTGGGGGTGCTGGGGGCGGGGGTGCCGGGCCCGGCCGGGCGGGGCGGGGCGAGGCGAGGCCGCGGCCCCGGCCCCGGTCCCGGCCCCCAGTGGAGGGGCTGAGGGGATGGGTCTGCCTGGCGGGCCAGGCTTGCGGCCCAAGGCTTTGCCGCTGCCCAAGGAGCAGCCCCGGTACTCCCTCGGCAGCCCAGACTGCCGGGCCCGAGCTGCTCCCCGCGGGGTTGCACCTCACAGCGTGGGTTGTATTTCCACAGAGCACAGTTCTAAATTTCCTGGTTTTGTTCTTAGTGACCCCAAGGTTTGGGCAAGGTTGGCCTGTATCCCAAGCTAGAGTTTAAGGGAAAAGGATTTATTTTGCCTTCAGTCAGATGCAGAAATGCTTATAGGGGCTAGGCTTAGAAGACATTTTAGTTTATTTTCTGTGGTGCGTACCAGTGAGAGTTGTAAGGAGAGGTCATGAATGGAAGGAGTAAGAATAAGCTCTATATGTTTAAAACAAAACCAGAGCTATTTTCAAATACCAGTTACCATTGCAATATGTTAGTGGTGTTTGTTATTACCGAGATGTTTACAAAACTCAAACTCCCTAAAACATAAGTGGTGACATTAGTATCTACTGTGAGGTAGTTTAACATTATTAGTATAGAATAGCAGGTTTGGTTTTTTTGGTGTTCTTTTTTTTTTTTTTTTCTCTGGCACTTGCTTTGACCAAAAAACATATAAAGTGGACAAAAATTCTTAGTATTTACATTATGCAGTGTAACTTGAAATTATATGGTGTCTGATACTGTTACTGCTTGAATAAATGCTTATTTTCAATATAGTTTTCTGTTATGCTTTGTATTTTGGGCTTGCTTAAAATCAGTAGTGGCTATTTAGTTGTTTTCTAAAACTTGTTTTGCATTACCCAGGTTCTTTTGAGTTAAAGTTGCTCACAGGCAACATGACTGTGAGGAATTCATCATATGTTTAACAAAGTTAATGTTACTATAAGGTAGGAGTTTTGCTTGTTTGATAGTTGAGTACTTGATGAGCAATGTCATAAGATTATTTTCAGTTTTATCTGAGGGATTTTTTTTTATAACTAGTGTGGTCTCTGCAAATACGGTGTTGTAAAGTAAATGAGGGAGACACCAGAAAGGCAGTCTGATTTTAAGTGTGTAATGGCTTTTACACTTTCTGTCATAAAATAGCCATCTGCTAAACTGTAATGAATTCTTGGTTGCCTTGCTGAAGACAACCACTTTTAATGTATTTCCTTTTCTCCCTTAAACATTCCACTTCTCACTGAAAGAAAGAGGTTTCCAACAAGTGTCTTCTGTTGGAACACTTTGCTGTTCCTTCAGCCGGAAGAGGGCATGCTATTTCTGCGTGGTGGTGCAGTGCTGTGCTGTGTTTGTGTTGCGGTGGGACTAAGGGCTGCAAGTAAGCGTCTTGTACTTCAGTGTGGGGTTGGAGGAGGATTGGAGATGCACCTCAGAGCGAGGCTGCGCTGAACCAGAGTTTAGGAGCAATTCCTGTTCTCCATTGTGCATCTATTTCAGGGGCAAATTGGACAGCTGTTTGAAAATCAGGCACTTCCAGCTAAAGGCTTAACAGCTCTCATGGGTTGAACTGATGGAATAGCTTAGTAGAGTGGGATACACTGTGCATCTCACTAATAATACATTTAAAACATAGCTGAGAATGAAGGGAATCAAACATTCAATGTTGTTTTCTTAGGCTGACTTAACTGGTTGCGTAACTGTTAAAACTAGCTAGAAAAGTTGTAGGTGCAAGTATTTTCATTTTCTTTCAGTGTCCTCTGGAGGAGGATGGGATTTTTTTTTAAGGTACTTTAGTGTTCATTAGTGTTATGTGAAATTAATGAAAAGTGGTTTTAGAAGGGATGCTGGCTTTATTGCAGTTGAAGTGTTTAACCCCTGAATGTTAGCTTGTGCTCTAATGCAGGTAGACAAATGGCATCAATAATGCACAACAGATCTGAATTTTTAACATCAAAGCCATATTTTTTTCCTTCAATGTTAATAGTAGGGAATATTTGCTTTTAAAGCATGCTTTATTGCCATGAATGTTCTTTGACAGCAAAACATACAATACAGTGGTAGGCGTGAGGTCCTTAGGTAACCGTCTGTCTATTAAAGTTTAGGTATTCCAAGTACTCAGGAGCTACAGCATCATGTGCAGTTATTTCTCTACTTGCAAAGCAGTTGTGTTTTGAGAGGTGAAGCTAGCAGCCTGGCAGCACTGTATCCTACTTTCAGCTGCGTGTGTTGAAACTCATAGTTATGTTCCTGTTTGATACAGCATCCAATGTTAAACACTTGGTAATGCTGCATTTTTACTAGTACATTGCATCTTTTTCTGAGTATTTTTCTGAGCCCTTCTTTATTGTAAGAAGGAAGCATGTTTTCTCCTCTGTTTTTTTAACATCCTTTTAAAAGCAATAAACAGCAACTGTGCTATTAATTGTTAATCATAATACTAATACTGAAAAAGAAACTAAATGCTCCTCAATATCTTGAGATATGTGATTCTTTTCAGTTTTAAAGATGACATTTCGGGAGAGAGATTGTACTCTGCAGCAGGGAGAAGTATCATAGTGCTGGAGACGAATCATCAGAGATGCTTGCATAGGTAGTTGTTTCTTTGGTGCCTGCTATATTTTGTGAGGTATTGCTGTAAAAAGTAAAAACATTTTTCTTTGCATTGTTTCCATCTCTTTCCATGTCAGCGGAGGTTTTTGCCAAGAATGTGGTTTTTCCCATGTACAGAATGATCTGCTAGCAGTCTCAGTGCTGTGGGGAGAAGGGATGTGGCAGTACTCCTGTGTAGCTTGCTAGAAATCATAGAATAATGTTGCATGTATTCCTGAATTGGTCACCTCTTGCTGCTTTTGATGGATCTTAGAAGATTTTATTTTCTTTTCTTTTTTTTTTTCTTTAAAACCAGTGTGTGCTGTGCTGGCTTCTGTTTGTGAACCACTTTTATTTCAATTCTGCCAGGCTGGACGAACACTACACAGCTATGGAGAATGAACCAAACACCACAACGTGTTCTGCATCTACAACTACTGTCACTACCACCTCCACTTCCCGGACACAGCTACCACAGATATCTGTCTACAGCGGCTCTGACAGGCATGCTGTCCAGGTACTGAGCTGTGAAATACTCTTCCCTGTCCCGTATAGTGCTCTCAGATACAGTCATTGCATGATACTTTACACAAGATTAACTTTCCATTGTTAATTACTGTCTTCTTTCTCAGTACGTGACTGATTTTTCAGAAGGTGTTTCCTGCCAAAGGGTACTTAAGAATAGGGCAGGGTACAGGCCTGCCTCGCATATAAGCGAGAGGAGAAATGCTGAGCTGGGAAATTGGGGTTTTTTGCCATTCCGTAAGGGTATAGTTTATTAACATAAACCTATACAAAATTACACAAAATAAAGCTGGCAGCTTGACCAACATTGACTACGGAGATCTAGAGGTATCTCTCTTTCTGTTACTGCTACTTTGGATCCAGCCCCCTCTTGCTGTCCTTTAAATTAGGTCTTCTCAAATTCTCTTACGGTCTGGTCTGTTGCATTTGATGATTGAGTCTCACACGCTATCCTGATCTTTCAAAAAGTGAAATGTTACATAGGATTTGTTGACAGGAACCTAAGAGGCTTGGGTGTTGTGTCATGAATGATGCCGTATTGTCAACTGATTGTCAGGCTTTTCTTGAAAATGTGAATATATTTATGTTGACTGTATTCTGCGATTTGGTTGAGCACAGTAATGGAACAAGTTCAGTATTACGTAATTGTTATAAAAAGGATTTATTTGGGTTTATTTCCTTGTTAAACTTCTGCATCATCTCAGTGCGGTATATAGTTTGTAATCATAATTAATTAACGTACTGATTCATCACAGGTTATTCAGCAGGCCTTGCATCGTCCTCCTAGCTCAGCTGCTCAGTACCTCCAGCAGATGTACGCAGCCCAACAGCAGCATCTAATGCTGCAGACTGCTGCTTTGCAGCAGCAGCATTTAAGCAGTACCCAATTCCAGAGTCTGGCAACTGTACCACAGGTGAGAGTGAAGATTGCTGGAAAAGAACGATGTACTACTTCCTAGAGTAAGACTGTAATTTTACAGTATTGTCAAACATAATAACAGCTTAAGTGCCTGAGCTTAATGCCTCACAATAACTTACTGTTATATTTTAACAACTTTTTTATTTTAAATTGTATCTTCCTCCAAACTATTTGGAAGATTTTGTCTAGTGTTATACATGCTTCAGTAAGCTACCATTCCACGCTTCATTGCATACATTATGATGCATCATGCAAATCATCAAACAGTAGTAAATATTAAAAATAGGCCACTTCAATCTTCATCGCAGTTTTTTCTCTAAAAGTTGATGGGGAAAGCAATGAATAGCAATGTATGTCACTGAAAGCAAATAAAAATAATGAACATCTGGTATCTTAGTATGTTTTGTCACGCGTCTGTCTGCAGTATAACTATGGCAAAATTCCATTTTGACTCTGCATGTGGAAACGTAGGAAGAAAATGACATTTCATTTCTGAAGTACAGCTTTTAACGTCAGTGAACACTGGAGGAGAGGCCCATTTTAAAAATTCAAGCAGTGGAAAAATTTCCTTTGATCTCAGTTGACCTCGAATTGAGAATACTGTTTTGCAGAGATAGGTGATTGTTAATGATTTTACAATGGAAATGCTAAAACAGAGTTAAAGACTTCAGGGATAAAGCAGTTTGTTGCTAGAACTGGTGTTGACTCATCTGTGCTCTTGGCTTTTTCTTCTATAACTTTACCATTAAATCGTGGGGTTTTGGGGGGTTTTTTTGGTTTTTTGGTTCTTTTTTGGTTGGGTTTTTTTTTGTGATGGATTTGTGTGTGCCTGTACAGTTGCAAAGACAGAGCAAAGCAAATCAGGATGGGGAAGGCTAAGCAATTTTGGTATGCAGTCTGTTAATACATAATCTAAATCACTGTCCAGGTATTCATCTGAAGGACTGGAATAGTGTACTGTTGCAGACAATAGATTTGCATATATGTTACCATTCTGGAATATAAGGGTATTCTTTACAGCATTTGTAATTTTTGATTTATTTTTAGATCACTCAATAATAAAAAATAAAAAATTAATGACAGCTTTTAATGGTCACATTTTAAGTTCCGAGCACCATAGGTAGCAAGCTGATCAGTTAGCTCCATCATTAACGGGTTGATAGACTTTACCTCTAATGGTTTTTGTTCAAGTCTTGATCTGCAAGATTCTGAGTGCCTGAAATTGCATAGGAATTCAAGGTATTTACCACCTTGCAGATAGTATTCCATAGTGCAGAGTGAGCTTTGCTGTAAACTAATTCTGCTGAGTAAAGCATTTTTACTGTTAACTCAGAGAAAAGGTAATGGTAGAGAGGGATGTTTCTGATGGTTTATGCAATGATATGAACATCACTTAAAACACTTCTTGATTTCAGTATTTGACACCTATTCTTGCTATTTAGGCAAGCCTGTCGGGTGGGAGGCAATGTACTTCCCCCACTGGGAATGTCACTCAGCAGTCAAGCATGTCGCAGACCTCGGTACGTAACTGAACAAAGCCCTCCATCCATTCTCAAACCCTCTTGGTTATTATTTACCTACTTGGAAAAAGAGAAAATATTTTCATATTTAAATTGGTATGGTTAAAATTAGTATTACAGAAACAGTAAATAGAAGTATGATAACTCTGTAGTAGGTGATGGCTGTGCTTCCAGCATTTGCCAGTCATCCTAACATGTGGTGTCAGCCAATATCATTGGCCACTGCTAGAGGCTTCCCCTATTCCAGACCTGTCTCGGTACTCCGAGGGACAGCTGCCTTCTCCACATGCACCAGTGACTGTTAGGCCACTGCAGGAGTCAGTCACTCCCTGAGCTTTCATTTCTTACATGATTTCTGACTGTATTTTCACATTAGTTTCCTTATTCAGGGCACTATTGTATGTTAAAATCATTAAGTGTGTATCAGCAATTAAAGAGCGCCAAATCTAAAGAATCTAAGTCAATGCTCACAAATGTATAATAAACTGATTAAATATTTATAGCATTCATTCTTTGATTATCATCTTATTATCATGCATCTTTTATGCACTTTCAGTTATTTTATTCATGTTCTAGGCATGTGCTCAGGTTTCAGTTATTAGCAGCTCTGTGTTCAGTTCATGCTGTATTTCTTTAAGCGGCATCTTCAGACATGTAATTTGCAGTTTATGTGCAGTTTTACAGTTGTCTTGAGTAGGACTTTGTTAGTCCTACAGACATCCTGCTTATTAATCATTCCCTCAAGCTGTTCATGACTTCAATGCATAGCTTCAGTGACTTAACTGTGTATTTTTTTAAGCTCTCATAGCATTGCTTTGGCTTACAGCTGTTAGAAGTAAAATCATTCATTTGTTAAATTTAAGAGGGAAAATCTTTAAAGATGTCTGATGTTAAACTAACAGAATAATTGGGGGGGGATTTTTCAAGGAAATCTTTTGAGTAAGTGATGAAAAAGAGCTGGGCACTTAACTCTGTTAGACTGGTTAGGGGGAAAAAAAAAAAAGGAAAAAGACCCCACCAAACCAATATCACAATCACTTTTGTTTAAGTGCTTTAAAGAGCAACTGCTGAGAAGCATTTAATATAAAATTGTAGAAAGTTTTAGCCTCCAGTCATTTTTAAATGTGCATATGTACATTGAGGAATCAAAGTCTGTGTATGGTGGCACAGAGAAGTGTCCTGATCAGGTTGCATAACAAGCATAATAGAAGATACCAGTCCAGTCAAATAATATTAACATTTAAAGATGCTTAAATATTGAAATTCAGATATTTTTTAAAAAAATTTGCAAGCTCATGCTACATATTCTGCAAATGTGTATTTCAATGAGGTGTAATTTTCAGACTTCATAATATCATTTTTTATACTCAACTGCTTATTATTTACTGCAAAACATATGCTTGCAGTTTAAGATTTAAAATGTACAACCTTGACAGAATCCAATGTTTGTGATGATTGGCTCAGTATGGTTTTTTTGATACCTCTACAGTTCAGAGATTTCAGCTGCCCCTGCCATTTTTGTCAAAGGCTTTCTGGCTTTAGACCCTAGGATAAATGAATTTCCATGACAGAAGCAATATTTTTGTTTCCTTAGATTAACCTCTCCACCTCTCCTACACCTGCACAGATAATAAGCCGTTCACAGACCTCCAACACCACCAGCAGCAGTATTACCCAACAGACTATGTTGCTGGGGAGCACCTCTCCAACGCTGAGTGCAAGCCAGGCTCAAATGTATCTACGAGCTCAAATGGTAAGTTTTGATTACAATTACAACCAATCTGTGAATACATATATCCGAAACACTGAAGATACCAGAAGTAAAAGGATTGCTATAGCTTAGTTCTCTGGTGAGATTTGCTCGTGTTTTTAGCCTGGCTGTACCACAATTATTAAATTGATCATATGTGAGGAAAAACAGAAAGAGCGCCTGTTTTTTCTGGCTGTGTAGAAGCGCATACTGGAGCCTGTCTATGTTCGAGGTTGATTGTTTTCCAAGACACTGATAACATTCAGAATTGTGACTCTTGATTAAAATATTCTTATAGTTAACTAAGATTGTTCTTTCCATTACTGTCCTCAGAATTCAGGTTAGATACATAGCTTTCATTCTGTTCAATTTGACGTGAAACTCATCAGATTTTTGCAGTTTCCTGTCAATATAGGCAAAAAAAATAGAACTGTTTAGCTGTTCGGTGGCGTTTTATGTGGGGGTTCTCAGGGGTTTTTATTTGGGGTTTTTTTGGAGATTGGTTGGTTTTGTTTTTTTGTTTTTGGTGGTTTGGGTTTTTTTAAATTTAATACTGGCTGTAGTTTAATATGAATTGAACCCTACAATCTGTGTGGGAATTCACAGAAATTCAAATTCATAGAAGTTGTACATGAATGCTCAGGTACCAGGCAGTACTTCGTAAAGTCCAAAAACTCTATTATGGCTTGTGTGAGTTGATGACCAGAGCGTTCTAGTGTTAGGTTCAACTACATAAAATAGGAAGAATTGTTGTTACACTACACTGAGATTGAGCCGGAAGTCTGTGACTGCAGTCATATATAAAACTAGATTCAGGCATGAGTTCTTGCAGGAGTTGCACCAAAGAAGTATGTCTGGGTAAATAAATTCTTTGTTCTTTTTCTGAGGTTTTTCTTAAAGATGCACAGCAATGCTGTTATGCTAAAATGAGGGTTTTTTTTTTTCTTTGGCTATTGTTTTCCTGCATGTTTATTGGAAAAGTAGTGTAACTTGATGGTAGGCATTTAAAGATCAAATCCTTTCCATTTGCCAGGGAAAGGATTTCTTGAGTCTGTGGATTGAAAGCAAAGCTAGATGCTGAATGCACCTAGTACTTTTTAACAGAACAGGAACTACATATTCATTTCATGTCTCAGTCCTTCAGTATGTGTTAACAACTTAGTAGCTGAAGCAATATGAGGATGCCATTGCTGAGCTTTGTAGTAGCAGTCACTCTCAGTGACATGGATTATTGATATAGTTTTCCTATTCATTTACACTAAATTTTCATCCAGACTCTTAATGTCAAATCCCATGCTTATTTGAATAACTGCTTTATACCCTGATTTCGAGAACGAAACTTACCCTCTTAGTTTCTGTTTAGAATGCTATTGGTAGCCTTGATAGTTCAAACATCATACTTGTCTTTCAGTGTTTCTAGCTAACATATTCAAAGTATTTTTCTCCATCACCAAGATCTTTTTATAAAAAGGTCAACTCGTATCTCTAGCTAGCTCATGATACCAGCTTCATCACCACATCCATTCAATTCCAGACAAAAAACTTTTTTTTTTTTTTTTTTCTTAGCTGCTCCTTGGAGTTGAGATCTCTTTAAAAATGTGGAAGACTAACTAATGGTCTCTCTTCAAAGCTTTCTATAAAACTTGTCTTTGCTGTATTGTCTATAAAGAAATTAATGATAGTTGAGTGTGCTGTTATCCTGAAGTTAGTAGTTTCAGGTTGGTTGTATGATACCTGTTCTCAATATGAAACTAAATTAGCATAGTTAAAATCCATATAAAAACTCTGCTTGTTAAGCAACATTTTGACAGATTGGAAGATCTAAGTTCTCTTTCTTTAATGTATCAGATTTTGGGCTGCTCCATTGACTTTTTCTTGCCGTTGTTTCACTCTTTTGTAATATTGGAGGGAAAGCCCTCTTTAAAATGCTCGTATAAAAGATGATGGGTGCATGTATATATGAAAGATTTTTCTCAATATGTAGAACAAATATGTTAAATTATTATATTTTATTTTTATTCACTTAAACTGCCATAAGTTCTTCTTTGTATAAGTTAATCTAAAAGTAAAATGTTAATCTTGGAAGCTGTACATCACTGCATGTAAATTATGTATATCTCTTTAAAATACTGTTTCTTTCACATATTTTCAAAATTTCAGTCTCTTACAGATTATTTTTTTTCTTGCTTAACAGCTTATTTTTACTCCTGCAACCACTGTGGCTGCTGTCCAATCTGACATTCCTGTTGTCTCATCGTCTTCCTCCTCTTCCTGTCAGTCTGCAGCTACTCAGGTGAGTTTGTGTAAATTTATTAAAAGTTTGTCCAGTAAAGTGTGCCAAAACTGAAAAGCAGAGAAACATTGCACTTAAGTTTACTTGCTTGTAAGAACTACTCATGGTTACTGATTATGTATAGCTTCAGTGTCTGCTCTTTGCCATCATAACGTATTTAGAGTTGATTATGTGTATATGTAAAATTTGGAACCTGGATATGACATTTTAGGTTTTTGTAATTAGTTCTCATCTTCATTACTTTGCATAACTTCATGTTATCAGCTGAACTTGTACCACATTTTCACTACTCACTGTTTTTCTTTATAATTTGGAAAAAGTACCCATTTTTGTACGGTTTGCTACTGAACGTATTAGTCTTCTGTTGGTGAACTTCTGTCTAACAAATTTATGCTTTCATGAGAGAGCTTCTTTTCTATCTTAGCAGTTTCCTTAAAAGCCTTTGATTAACTGACCTTGCTAGAAACCTTTTAGAAATCCAAGGAAATTATACCCATTGAATGTTCTCTGACCTTATGCTGACCCCTGTGGAAGATTCTGATGGATTTAAAGACCTTAGAGATGGGTCACTTCCGAGATAATGGTAAATCGTTGAAGCTTGTCCTCCCTTTGGTTTTACAGTAGGAAGGTGAGATGGGCAGAGCTGGATGGAATCCAACTGTGTATATAGGCAAGACGTTGCTGAGGAAGCTCACGATGTTAAGTTCATCAGTTGAGTTTTCATTGAAAAGACAGACTGCTTCTTCATGCATAGAGTTATCCTCATTATCCTTTATCACATCTGCCTTTCTTCTTCCAGATTTTGCAGATAAAGTTTGAAAGTTTGGACAGGTTATTGGATGTGCTAGCAGTGTTTCTTGCATTTGTATCTTTGTCTTTTGCATTCAGTGTAGAGACATCAATAAAGCTTATCACTTTACAGTCTTGTATGTACCGCAGGGTTTTAGAGGTCCACTTTGCACAAGCATTCCCAACTGTGCAGTCTCCTGAGACATTATTGTAGAGGGAATTGGAGACATTAGTCAGATAGTATACTGTGGTGACCCTGCCAAACATAAGCCTTTCTTCTGCCCTGTCAATGTTCCATACTGCTCTATTGCCAGATGTTGTTAACCTTGGTTGTCTGGTAGTTTCTGTAGCAGCAATGACATTGCAAAGATCCAGTTTCATCTGTAGTCAGTGTTGCAATGGAAAAGCTTTAACACTGGTACACTTTATTTTCCTTACCTCATTATAAATATGTCCTTGGTGTTTCAGCTGGGTTTAAAGAAATGTCTTTGTTCACTGTATAAGCAAACCTGAGCAAGTAGGCATGCCAGTTAATAAGGAAAAAAATGCACTTAGTTATAGACACCTGGTCTATTGGAAGGAGACCCACATGGCAGGGGGTTGGAACTAGATGATCTCTAAAGTCCCTTCCAATGCAAACCATTCTGTGATTCTGGATACATAGATCTGTATGTTACATTTAGCCAAGATGTTTGTCAAGGTACAGTGTAGTGATCTCACAATATCATCTTCCATGTAGAAATTCCAGAGAAACGCATAATATCATCAATGATTATCAAGGTCTCAATGGCACATCTAACATGACCTCTTAGGTGAACTGACACTTCTCTCCTACTTACTTTTCCTCCCTTTTGCTTTCATACTATTTTCTTATGTGTCCCCTTATGTATGATCTGGACATGTAAAGTTACCTTATCTGTTAAGGTGTACTGAAGGTTGATTTGTACTCACAGATAGGATTGCAGTAAATGCTTTATGCATGCCATTAAAGAAACACACACACCTTTGTCTTCAGGTCAGGATTTGAAAGCATCCTGTGATAAGACACTGAACATTGAGAAATAAAATGTAAACTAGCTGTTCATTGTACACTTACTGGCTGTTGAATGAGAGAGGGATTGTGTAATAATGGATTGTGATAATAAATAGTCCTCTTTTTCATGTCAAGTATGATGTAAATTAGTGTTACAAAGGTAGTCTTTATCCTGGAAAATAAAATTCTTTCTCACCATGTGGGATTGGAAAGCTTAGATCATTATGTACAGAATCTGGCTGTGATTAAACAGATATTGGTGAAAATAACCACTGACTGATTTACACTTCAGAAGGCCATCCTTTTGTACCTTCTTATCATGACACATGAAACATTAATATTACTGTAGAAATAAAGGCCTCAGGTTTGTTAGGACATGGATAACATACAGCAGATTCTGGTCCCATTGACTACTGACTACCTAAGGGTCTGGTTTATGTTAGTCTCTGGAAGCATAGTTGGACCACTGCACTTCTGCAGCATCTGTATAAAAGTAGAATTGCATTTGCTTAAGATGCTTTTTGTCTTTCACTTTGAAGGCACAATAAAAGAGGAAAAAAATGCAAGTTTTAAGTCAAATTAATGCAACAAACAACTCAGTTTCTTTTAGAAGTTCAAAAAGAAAAGATTGTTTCTGTATTTTCTTTATCACTGAAGTAATTTACTATGTCCATTCTTTAAATTTTGTGGCTTAGAAGGTACTTTGATACGCAGATTTTTAACTTCTCATGTATTTTGATCACATGGGATGAGGAGCATTACATAACGGTGGTTTTGGGCTTTTTTTTTCCTATTTTTTCCTGGATGTTTGTCATAAGTGTTTATATGCGGTCATTTTTGGTTTGGGGTTTTGGGGGTTTTTTTCACGTTTTGCTCATTCCCCAGGTTCAGAACTTGACACTGCGCAGTCAAAAGTTGGGTGTATTGTCAAGTTCACAGAATGGCCCACCAAAGAGCAGCAGTCAAACTCAGTCATTGTCTCTGTGCCCTAATAAACCTGTAACCAGTTCCAAGGGCAGCCAACCAGATCCCTCAGAGAGCAATAGAAAAGGCGAGAGCCCAACTTCAGAGTGTCGGAGTACACCAGTCACACGAACATCAAGCATACATCACTTAATAACACCAGGTAGGATGAAGATGGAGCTGTAAGAAATGTATTTTAATTAAAGTTCTTTTGTACATTATGATTGTGCTGGAGTCCCTTGGTCCCTGACCAGGTTCTTTTAGGTGTTCCACATAAAGGTGGTTTAATTTTTCATAGTAAATTTACTAATTTGTTGATACTGGATGTTATGCAGGATTTTGATTTAGCCAAGTGATAATACAGTGTTTTTAAATCACAGTAAAAGCACAGTGTAGTTGCAATACACAGTTGAATCACAGCACAAACATGATTCTCCTTACTGTGCTGGTCTGTATGTTATAAGGACATGTCATCCCTGGTTTCTGGGAAGCAGTATGTGGGCTGAAACCCCCTTAAGCCTCTTGTTGTCATCAAGATCTCTTTTGCTGGTGGCTTTTTGTTTTGTGGGTTGTGTTTGTTTTGTGTTGGTTTTTTTTTATTTTTGTCTTGTCTGTATCATCAGAGTGTTCTTATATCGGGTGCTTACATAAATCCATAGGTAATAGTGCCCAAGAATCTTAGTGTTTTGTATCAAGAGAAAATCAAAATAAGCATGCAATTGCATGCAGTGTATTTGCATTTTACCTTCCTTATTTTGAAAGAGTAAGAGTTGTCTAGACAATGGTCTGAATTCTGTGGAATTCAGCGTGGCTTAATGGTAGCTTTTAGAGGAGTGAGACTGTAAGGCAGACATTCCTGAGGTATTGAGCCCTAATACTCTTAGAACTCACTTCTATAAGGAAAAAATCCATCTTCACTAGCAGAATAAATAATAAAGACAACATAACTGAGTTATTTCTTAAGTGGAAACAACAAAGCAAGAAGGGGTTTACATGTGGAGGAAAATACGTGTGCCTGTGCTGTAAGGAATTGCTAATGAGTCGCTGGTTCACTTAAAGGTGAAGTAGTATCTCTGGAAGTTGCACTGCTTTTAGGTTCATACCTTTCAGTTTGTGTGTTCAAGATCAGGTAAATACTTTGAATGGTTTAGATTCATACTGAACTCTTGGAATTTTGTTTAGTCTCTTAAAATGGGTTTACCTAAACTTTGCCTTAGCAGTTATCAACAAATCCTGTTGATTGTGAAATTCTTATCTCTTCCATTCCAGTCTGCTACAAAGCAAACATTAAATACACTTAAAGTTGCATTAAATGCTTAAATAAGTGAAGGCTGGATCAGCAATAATCTTTGAGCTAACACCAAAAAGATAAGCTTAGGTACACATACATGTACCTTCTATATAAAAGTATGTACATGCAAAAAGCATGGCTGTATTCCTTTATTCATTGCTATGTTTTGCATTGGAAATTGATATATTTCTCTAATTATTCTTGTGTACTATGTGCTGGCAAAGAAGATATTTCTAAACATAGGTCAGAGGGTTGCAAAAACTGTGCTGGTCTTACTTTAAAGTAGAAACTTAATTTCTTTTAATATTTTAATAATGTTCTCCAGACTTAAATAAATGCTGATTGTCACTTTTTTTTCCCCCCTCTCACAGCTTCATATTCTCCATTACAACCTCATTCTCTAGTAAAACATCAGCAGATCCCACTTCATTCAGCACCTCCAAAGATTTCTCATCATCAGCTGATACTGCAACAGCAGCAGCAAGTCCAGCCAATTGCACTTCAGACTCCTTCGGGTCAGGAACCCCCTCCATCACAGCACTGTCTGCCACTCCCAAGCCATGGTCTTCCTCCAGGTCCCAGCAGTGTGCAGTCTCATTGCTCACCTATTCACATGCATCCTCCACCTCTAACACTGTCTCCTTCTCCATCCCAGTCAGCTCAGCAGTCAGTAGTGGTATCCCCTCCACCTTCTCACTCCCCTAGTCAATCACCCACAATAATTATTCACCCTCAAGCACTTATTCAGTCACAGGCAAACTCTCTTGTGCCAGCAGCTCTTCAGCCAGAGCAGTCTGCTTCTCAGCAAACTACTGCCAATCCAGTTCGACCAGTTGCACAGCCACTTAATCTTCCATCACATCTTCCACTTCCATCTTCCCCTGCTGTACATATAGGGTCAGTAGATCAGCCCAGCTTAGTTTCCCCAGGCCAACAGATCGTGTCCTCAACACCGCACCAGCAATATTCAGCCTTGCAGTCTGCACCCATCCCTCTTGCAGCTCCTCCTCAGCTCTCAACATCTTCAACCCAGATTCAACAACTGCCGTTGCAGTCTGTACAGTCTTTACAAGTGCAGCCTGAAATTCTGTCTCAGGGCCAGGTTTTGGTTCAAAACACTTTGGTTTCTGAGGAAGAACTTCCTGCTGCAGAAGCTTTGGTCCAGCTGCCATTTCAAACTCTTCCACCACCACAGACTGTTGCAGTAAATCTTCAAGTGCAACCATCAGTACCAATTCAGTCTCCAGTGGTAAGTGGTAATACTGCAGTCCTTTATTCTTTATCCTCAGCTTCTCCAAAGAGCTCTAAGTCTGGCCCATTGGCTTCAGAAGGAGCTAAACCAAGTGCTAGACAGAGGGCCAGAAGAAACCTATTGATAACAGAAACAAGTTTTAAGAAAACAGACATTTTTCTCTAATTTTTTTTTTTTTGGAGGGGGGAGGCTCTTTGTAATGGATCATCAGTCAAAAATACCAACCAAGAACCATGGAAGTCCAACTTTCGGACCTAAACATCTTCTCTCTTAATGAAGTGACAGCATATCTAAAGTTTAAAAAGTGCATAAATATTATGTCAAGGCTTAGGTATTTATGTCAAATTGGATTTTGATAAATATGCCGTAGGTACTGTAAGCTTTACCTCTTTATGTTAATGCAGATATAATACCAGCAATTGAAATTTTGAGTAGCAGAATCATCTCTACTGGGTGCAAAGTTAAATAGCAGATTATTAAGATAATAGAGTTCTGGATAATTAATTTTGTACTAACATTGAAAAGATCATCTTTGTAAAAGAATAGGGTAATTTTTGATGCTGTCTTGGTGTTCCCTGTCACTGCCATTTAATTTAGCTCAGTGTTAGTCTTGGATGTCTTCAGCTTGTTTCAGCTGCAGGTTTCAGCTTCACTCACACTGAACTAAAATAATATACAGTGAAATGTCAGTGAAATAAAATAATATGCAGATAAAACTGATGTTCAAGTTGGCATTGCTAGGCTTTAGTGGTAACATGCTAATGAGATTAATGCAAGCAAAAGAATTAACAGATCTTGTTGGCTTTTTTCAGGCTACCAACAGATTGAGGAAGGTCTGCTGTTTGATTATGTCAGAAGGGTAGTAATAATCTCAGCTGTCTGATATTTCATGTAGAAATTGGGTAACAGTAGAAGCCAGGTTTGCTTTTAACAAGGTGGTGTTTTACATCCTAATCTGCTAAACTGGCTGTCAGTAATTCACATAAATTTACTTCAACCGTTTTCAGGAAAATACCTTAGTCTAGCAATAGCTTGAAAGCCTTGGTGTACTCTTCTGAAATACTCAGTTTGATTACACTGCTGTGTAGGATAAAGAGCAACTTGTAGACTTATCATTATCTTACAAAGCTTGCAGAAGTGTTTAAATAGCTAGAAGCGTCTGTGTGTAGATAAAAATACAGCAAACTATAAAGATAAGGCAAGATCTCTGGTCTGTTTGATAGAACAGTGTCTCTTTATATTTTGCTATTTATAACAAAATATTTCTTTTTCTCTCAAATTTTTCTCTCAAAGACATTGTGATATCCTCAAAATTAATTGTTTTGTGTGCAGTTTGGAAACTAGTATTTTATTAGATTAGCATATTTTCACATTTTAACTGGTAATTTATTTTAAAAACTGTATTTATGCAACTCTTTTAAGGTATTAAGATAGAATGGAACTCTCTCTAAAGCAATAGTTTGTTGGATGCAGATTTACCAAGTGGAGAATGTATGTGAAGAAGAGATGCCTGAGGAATCAGATTGTGTCCACATGGCTAGGACACCTACACCACCCACTTTGTCTCCACCAGCCATAAACTTGGGTAATGGAGAGGCACTTAATTCAGAAGATCCATTGTCAGGTGAGAACAAATATCAAGCTAAGGTAGCTTTTCTGCTTAGAAACTCCTACTAGTCATTGATGGTTTAAAGTAAAAATCTGTAATTTTGATTTTATTTTTTTTTGTTTAATTTAGAGATATAATTTTTTAATTAAAAGAAACCATATGAAATATGCTTGAAATCCATGTGATAGAACAAATGTATAGCTTATATATGTATTTGGATAATATATAGCACAGGAAATGCTTATTTGAGCTTTTTAGTGTGTACTTTTATACAAAAATCTTAACAGGAATGTCAGTCTTCAGTTAATCTTCAACTGATAGCTGTATGATATCCGCAAAATATGCTGACTGCTCTGGTGTGAATTTGAGTCAGCAATCAGAAGTTGCTGTTGGAGTTGTTGACTAGACTGTGTGAGTCTTTTTGGCACAATTTTTTTCATACATACCACAGTAAGGAGCTGTTCTAATGCAAAAGCTGCCAATGGAAATTTTTCTTCTTCACTGTATTGTACAATATACATGCCTGTATCAATTGTTTTCCTGCAAACTGATGTAACTTCCCTGATGTGCTAAAATATCCAAACATATACCCTCTCTCTCTCTGTGTTACAGGATGTATGTGTGTATATATAGACAGATGGATATGCTATGGATATAATTGGGTGGTTAGAGGCTTGATGGTGTGGGTACTTGTGACCCTGCGGGCTACTGAGGCTCAAATCATGTCGAATTCTCTCTCTAGAAATATTTCAGCTGCTCAGTCTTGAGAATAGAATGTTCAAAAATACTGGGTTCTGCTTTTGACTTATGGATCTGTGATTTGTGTAGGTAATCAATGGCCAGCTAAGCTTATAGTTCATAGATACTGAGTAAATGAAAATTTTGTGATAACTGTGGAATAGTCTGATAAGGAAAGGTGTGTTGTTTTGAAGGTAAAATCTATAAGCTGTAGGGAAGAACCTGTGTTACGGGATGGTGGGTGCAGATGTGGTTGTGTTCATCCCTTCTTATTTCTAGAATTCTGAGCCAGTGGTTGGACATGAGTGACAAAACCACAAAATACTTTGTTTTTTTTCAGAACATGGGGGATTACCTTCAGTGACATCATCAGTCAGTGCCTCAGTAATTAAATCTCCATCTGATCCTTCACACGCTTCTATTCCACCACCACCTCTTTTGCTTCCAGCAGCAACAACAAGGAGCAACGGCACATCAATGCCCAATAGCATTCCTAGCCTAGAAAATAAACCTCCACAGGCTATTGTTAAACCACAGATCCTGACCCATGTTATTGAAGGCTTTGTGATTCAGGAGGGGTTAGAGCCATTCCCTGTAAGTGTAAAAGTTGCTATGAGTTTCTTACTACTAATTTTTGAAACAGACTGTTTTTAAGGATGAAGTTTTTTGTGGCTAGTAGCTATTTAGATCTTGAATAATTTTTCACATGTTGGTTTTAATCTTTTTTCCACCGATTGGTTACATGTTTCCTACAGCATTCAGTATACTTGTATACTGTTGGTATTGTCTTTCGTATATAATTGGAATTTGTGATACTGTTTGGCTTGCCAGTGTCAGTGGATGACAAGGTACTAAATGAAAATGGAAACAGCTAAGTTACAGGTTGTATCTGGAGATAACTACAGAGAGTGATTTTTAGGCTAGCATTTGCAATAACTTTGTTTTACATTCCTCTCCTAGGTACCTCAATTTAACAGATACCTTAATTTAAAGCTCTGAGTATGAGTCTGTGTTAAAATTCTAAAATGTTAGAACTTTGTTTAAAGCACTGGCAAGCCCCATGCTGAGCTCAGTGTGATTAGTACTGTGTCTGGTGAGAATTACTGTTGAAAATTTTAAATCCACAAATGGACAGTTTAAAACCTATGAGCCTGCCTTACTAACTAATTTAATGTGTCTCTTATTTTCCCATTCCTTTATTTTTCTAGATAAAATGTGTTTCTTCCTTCATTAAAAGTAATTGCAAACTGCAGAGCAGGGGTGAGTCTTTGAGAAATAGTACTTAGAGCTTTGGCACTATATAATAACAATTCATTGATAGGGAATAGAAACTGTGATTCTAGTCTCAGTTACAACTGCTAAGTCACAAATACTATTTTCAGTTATTCATTGTTCATTTAATCACTGTTGCTTTGCTTTTATTGCAATAGGTAAGTCGTTCATCTTTGCTGGTAGAACAGCCTGCAGAAAAAAGATTGCTAGTGGAGGGTCAGATCATGAGTGTTGTGTGTGTTGAATCAGACTTGCAGAACGCAAAACATGCAGACAACTCATCGGACACAGAGATGGAGGATATGATTGCAGAAGGTTTGTAGTTTTTGTTTAAATACCCGTGTTACTTCCTTTTAGTTCTATATGTATTACAGAATCCCATCCCACCTGTACTTCTGGAATCTTTCTGCAGTCTCTAATAGAAACTGTTTTCAAACATTTTTTACTAGCTGCACATCATAATGACAGTTGTTGTAGGTGCATACAAATATCAAGAAAGCACTTGTCCTGCTTAGAATACAGTGGTCTCCAGAACAACCCATGAGCTAATTTGAGTTCCCCATGCATTATCTGACATAATCATCACCATGGATTTTTAGAACTTGGCAATCAAATATTTTGGATGTGTTACACCGCTATTACTGGTCAAACCCAAATGTAGGTAGCCTCACGAGTGTTATGAAATGGAAACTAAATCATGGCATGGCCCAGAAAACCAAGTTATTCAACTTATTTTTGTATATATTCGTGCAAGTTTTGAAAGTCCAGAATTTTTCAGCCACCTCTGGATTTTCTGTTCCACATCTTCAACAATTGCGCAAGAGCTGGTTTTGGTGATAAGGTTAAATCTGTCTTAATGCAACTCTTAGTTTTGTTCTTTTGAAATCTTTCTTTTCCCTCTTTCATATCAAAACTGTATTGGGCAGGTTAAGAAAGGACAAATACAGTACCTGCTCCTGCCACAGGTCTGCGTCAGGGAAGTAGCTGGGAAAAGTCAGGAGAGCATGTCCTGAGCAGTAGCAGTTGTCACCATAGCTGTGCTTCAACTAATTCCCACTCCGGATATTGTAAATTGTCATTTAGTTAAAGCAATCTGTCTCACCAGTTTTGTCTCACAGGAACTTTCAGGGTGGCAACTCTAATGGCAGTTTGTTACTTACTGTGATTTCTGCCTCAGTGAATGGGACCAAAGTGCAGTAGGGAAGTTGGCTGCATCCACTGTGTATCTCAGCAAACAAATGAGCTCAAGGATCAGTATTCTAGATTATTAGATTCTGGGACATTATTTTTTACCACAATGATTTATATCCATTACTGGTGGTAAGTGTATTGGATCAGACCTAGGTCAAGGATTGAAGACAAGGTAGAAAGCTTGCTTTAGAAAGCATTCTGAGTTCAAGAAGAGTATTTGTTGGTAGGGAAGTCAAGTAAAGATGGCTGGAATTTTTGTGTAAGGCTGATACACTTTACCACTCAGGCAATATATATCTCAACTTTAAAGTATATTTTTACTTGTAGTACCTGTTTTTAGTAGGAGCTGATTTAGATTGGAAGGACATCACTAAAAGGAAGTACTGATGGCTTGCAGTCTTTGTACGTGTTGATATAACATCTGTGCAGAGAAGTCAGAAACCATGGAAACAGTGTCTGAAAATGAAAAATAAAACATGATTTCCTAAATTATGGCTGATTATATGATTGTATTTACTAGCAAATCTCAGATCCCTGCTTCATTTTGCAGTAGCAGCCGACTTCAGGGAGTGGCAGATATTTGAAATGCTGGGTTTTGTAACTGTAACTTTCTTTTGCTTATGTTGTAATTTGTTTACATAGAAAAATGAAGAAACAATTTTTACAGAATCCATTTTTTAAATATATTACATGATACTCTACTGGAAAATAATTTGAGGCCTGTACCTTATTCTTCACTAACATTCACGTAGGCACAGCAGACTAAATTTCAGAAGGCACGCATCTGTCATATTAATAGTGGAGCTTTGCAGCATCACTGGAAGTTCTCTAAACCTTTATTTCATTTAATCTGAAACTGCTGTTATTTTTTTGGTGTAGTCTCCCAGTGAAGGCTTCCATTTAAACAGTTCTTTGAGAGGGAGGCCCTTAGATATGAAAGCATCAAACACAAGAGCCTTCAAAAAAGGAAGAAAAAAAGGGAAAAAAAGAAAAGAGTAATCATTTGGTAAATTTTGACTTGTTTGTCATTTTTTGGTTATTTTACAGCTCAGTTGAGTTGCACTGCTTTTCTACTGCTTTTCTAAAACTGAGACTGGTAAATCCCTTAGCTCATGACTATGCTCAGTAAATTGCTATTAAATAAAATTGCTTTCTTGATCAAGAGTACAGCTTTTTTTTAATGCCTTGTTTCACCCAGTATATTTCAAACAAGAGAAACTTTTTGCCGTCTGGCTTATCTTCTGTGAAGCTCTGTTTGCAACAGTTATTTTGCCCTTAATTTGTTAGAGTAGATCTTAATTCAGTTTTCAATAGCATTCCCTAAGAACTTTTCAGTATTAACACTGTGTTGTTTCTCGCATTTCAAACAGTTTGCTGTCATTTTATTGAAACATTCACGGTTTTGTTTTTAGTTATTGTTCCTGACAGCTGGTGTTAGGTTTATATATGCAATTTGCAACTCCTCATTAGATGAGCTAGTAGGAAACATCCAACACTGAGACACATCCACGAATGTAGAAGTTGAGCAAAAGAGATTTTCTGATACTAAACCAGGGTATGATTGCTTGTAGGGTAGAAACACTTAATGTGCAAAAGAAAAGGCTCTTAATATCAAATTTCACTTCACTCTGTTGTCAGTTTTTTTCCGTATAGCATGAGCTGGCTTGGGAATGAGTACTTTGGGGTTGTTTGGGTGCATTCTCATCTCACCAACAGAAAAGTATTCTGTAACAGTAGACTAAATTAGTAGATGCTATAATTGTGGGAGGTTTTTTATTGTACACAGTTTAACTTTTTCATGGATGAGATTCAGTGTCTTACTTTCACAAGTCCCTTTGGTTGTAGCAGTTGAAAGAAATAATTTTTAAAAGGTTAACGTTATGTCATTGCAAGCTAGCTTGAATTTAGACTGTGGATGCTCAGTTCTCTTAATGAACTCTTTATAAGCAATTCATGAGGACTGTAACACCTCTTCTTAATTGTTTGCTATGTTTGAGGGCGTACTTGCTCATGGATGGCTTGAAAATTAACAAAAGAGCTGATTAAGTTCATTGAATAACTTAATCGAAGGTTCAGTAAGGTTCAGTTTGCTCAAGATCTGTTCTATAGGGAATGATATCTACGACTTAGCTTTGCACAGTTTTCTGTTAATCGTAGTACTTAATTAAATGTGTTAGGTATTTGAAAGTCTTCTGCCCGCCTGCTTGAGATTAGAAATTTGGACATAATTTTGTGTCATTGAAGCTGACTTCCTTATGCCTCACTCCTTTCTTTAGAAGGACTGGATGAAATTGAAAATGATCTTCTGAAGTGTGAATTTTGTGGGAAAATGGGATACTCCAATAAGTTTCTGCGGTCAAAAAGATTCTGTTCCACATCCTGTGCCAAAAGGTACTTTGTCTAGTTAGTGCTTAACAGTATCTGGTTAATGGAATAGCACCCAAATAGTGTATGGTGTTGAAAAATAAACAATGAAACATGACTGCCTGCTACCTGCATTTGCAGAGTATATGAGTACAAAGAGTTATGGTAGACTACAATATATTTTAAGAAGATAGACAAAGGGGAATTCCAGTAAAATTGTGGACCTCTTTCCAGAGGGTGCCATGCTGTTGGACTTATGGGAAGGTGATTGGTGTCATGGAAGAGAAATTCATTCAGGATTATTAAGTTTGGAAATCAGTGCAGAGGTTCACAGGCCACCAGCTTTTACAGATTTCTCATGTTCTTGTTGTCTTCCTCTTGTTGTTGGGCAAAGTCAGAGAAAGAATGCTGGGCTGGGTGGGCTTTCTTAACACTGTTTTGTGATACTAGGGTAAAAAACACACTGAATTTATCTTGGCATAATTGAAATGCTGCATAGACCCAAAAAAAAAATCTTAAATGGTTTTAATAGCAGTGTAAAAATTATGTTCATAAAGTGAAATAGAAATATTCATAAGCATAAATAATATTGTGTTTTCTGAAACTCCTCCTTTCCTGAAAATAAGTGATGCCATTTGCTTATGTGTGCTTTGCAGAAGAAACAGGCTGGCTTCTGTTTTTCTTTTGGCTTAGAATGCTGCTTTTATTTTGGTTTGGTTGAGAGAGGAGGAATTCATAGTCAACATCTGAATGTAAAATATTGCATCATTACA
This sequence comes from Psittacus erithacus, assembly GCA_009867235.2. Classification (NCBI taxonomy): domain Eukaryota; kingdom Metazoa; phylum Chordata; class Aves; order Psittaciformes; family Psittacidae; genus Psittacus; species Psittacus erithacus. Next base: position 23,787 of record WYDI02038740.1, on the reverse strand, counting down.
GCTAGAAAATTTATATTTAACCTCAGATGTTTAGAAATGGGGAATAGTTTCATTTCACCACTTAGTTCCTCTGTTGCATCAGTGTGCCTAGAAACCACCTTTCTCTTATGTCTGCTGCTATTTTAATCCTCCATGTGAGACATTCCCATTTTAAGTAGTGGGAATATGTATTTTTTATTTGGTACTTGTTGGGACACTACTAGCAAAATAATTTTAAGAAGGGATTTGTCCCATTGATGTTAAAATGAGATTTTTTTTTTTTTTTTTTTTTTTTTTGTCTCCATCCTCTTTTAACTTTTCCCTACCTGGGTATCAGCTTGCTAGGGAAAATGAAAGCAAAAGATACAATGTGACTTCAGGCTTCAGAGAAGGTATCAGCCCAGTGATAAAATGCAGAAGTATTTCTGTCATGGAAGAATGGAAAAGATAGACATCTTCCAGGGATGATCTAAATTCACTTGATCTTGCATCAAGACAAGGAGTTTGAGTAAATGGCCTTTGAGATACTTTTCTCTTGTGTTTCTGTGACAACTGTTGTCTTTAATTAGGCAGCATTTCTGCAACACTGTGATTTTATGGTTACTTGATTGAAATCAGTCCAAAAAACTATTAGTGTGTTATTGAATATATCTTGCTTCTTCAGGCACAGCCTTAGTTGCACTAAGAAATTTGGGCTGTTTACATCAGACAAGAGCAGTCGCTGGAATCGGAAATCAGATAGCCAAAGTCTTGGGCGACGCGGGCGTCGACCGAGTGGCCCTGATGGGGCATCACGAGATCATTTTCTTAGACAGGTCTGTGGAATATTTGCTTAAAATTATGGCATTGTTTGGGGAGTTACAAATAAAATCTAATACTGTAGTGTATTTGTATTGCATTTTCCAGCTTCCCATTACTTATCCATCCCCAGAAGAAGATATGGCTTCTCATGAAGACGCTGTTCCAGCTGCCATGACCACCCGTCTGCGAAGACAGAGTGAAAGAGAGAGAGAACGTGAACTTAGAGAACTAAGAATTAGGAAGATGCCAGAGAGCATTGACTTGTTACCAGTGGTGCAAACCGACCCATCAGTATGGACTGTTGATGAAGTTTGGGCCTTTATACATTCTTTGCCTGGTATGTAATGTGCTATAACTCGTTCCGGTTTTCTTTTTTAACAGTGAAGTTCTTTGCTTTTTAACATCAGTGTTATGAGGTGGTGTGGTAACAGAACTGCTGTACTCTTTAGTTGGTGATAGAAACTGGAATGTGATTTGTTTCCTCTTGCTTGTTCCTTCAGCACAAATCCCATGTTGATAGAACTAGTCCCACTCCTGCTGTTGCATCCCAGCTGATGGAGATTAGAGCTGTTCCTCCCTTCAGTCTGACTTCTCTCAAGAGGTCAGTGAGAGATCAGACACGCTTCCTCCCTTTTACGCTTGCTCCTTCTCTTCCCTCCTTACTTACTGCTTATTCAGTAGAAAAAGGAAAAGAGTTATTTCCTTTTATACAACTGAAAAATTTGAAAGACCTGTCCGGATACAAGTCAGTAAAAAAGAATAAGCAAGTTTCATCTATGAAGTTAAACTGTTTTGCATACCTTTGATCAGTAACTGAAATGCAGAGGACTTCTGTGTTATAGACTCTGTATACTGGTAGATGCAGTCTATTCTCAGAAAAAAAATAATCTTCTTTCTCCTTATTTACAAACCTTTTCTTTAGCTCAGTGTTCACAGTTACCTTTCTGTCATCTTCAGGTTATTTGATACTTACGTCTCGTTTCCTAACTATCATGAGCTTTAAAGCTTCACTCCCCAGTCTTTCCCAAGAAGGAAGCCATTCTATCTGATCAGATACTGTAACCCTTCCAGCTAACAAGGCAGCTCTCCACAATAGCAGTCATACAAGAATTTTTGTTGCTTACCCATGTAACTCACATGTCAAAACATTGAAACCAGGTGAAGTTTGTTCCTGATTTTTTACTTCTTCTGGAATGCTAAACCATTGGTTTGTGTGTGTATCCCATCAGGCTGATAACCTGCAAGGAATTCATTGCTAAGTCATACACTTGGTTATGAAAAAATCTTTCATAAAGTGGATCAGGCAAAGACTTGAGTAAGGGATGTCAAATCAGCAAAAGTCATCCTTGAAGTATGTCAAGTATGACATACTTCATGGTTTGTCATACTTGGGGTATGTTTCTTCTGATAGTTTATAAATTGCAATTAAGTTACATCATCTGCTTTGGGAACCTGCAGTGATGTCTGTAAAAACAAGCAAAGCTCCTTAGATTTGAGACATGGTTATTCATGTTTCTGTACTTCAGCTGTGTTACTGGGATGTAACTATAACGCTGCTGGTTTTTTATAGATTTGAGGCTCTAGTTAATTCCGTAAGTTCCTGATCCAAGGTTCTGCAAAGAATAAACAGTAGTTCTTGTCCTAGAAAACTTAGAGTACCACATAGACACAATTCACTTCCAAGTATGAAAACAAAAATATTATTATTAAAATGTGGTTTCTGTTTTGAAGCCATTACTTTTACAATACTTTACCAGCTGCTGGATCTGGGTTATTTTGGTGTGGGTATTTTTGTATTCTATAAATGAGGTAATCTTTGATTTTAAGCAGCTTCATGTTTCTCTGTATTTAACGAAAATTTATTATAATTAGTCATTCCCATCCATATTAAGGAAAATACTTCTTCAAAAAAGCCCATAAGTTCAATTGGTATTTAAAATGAGATTCAGAACCTGCCAGAACTTTTATTGTTATATAGCTACATTCATGTTGTTTGGCAATTTGAGGGTTTATTGTGCTCAATATATTCTCAAGCCACTCTCTTGAAAAAGTATTATTCAGATGCTGCCATACAAGAAGTAATATAATTGACTTTCATTATGCTGTTTTGCAATATATACTTGGTGCAGTCCATGCAGACCATCTGCCATGTTGTAGGAGATGGTGATTTATCAGCTTTTCATAAACATTAGGGACATCCGTTTTGATTTACCGCTTTCTACGTAGAGTCTGTAGCTGAGACCTAACTGCAGTCAGGTGTTGTCAGGCTTTCCCTGAATTCCTCTGAAGCTTTTTGGAGAATTGAAGTTGTGGACACTGACTTCTTTTGGGGGAAGAGACAGCAGCAACAGTTTAAGCCCCAGTGGATTTGTTCCTCCTTTCTTTCTTCAGCTGCAAGATTAATGGTCTTTCACCCACTTCCCATCCTTTATTTAGCTAAGTTATTGCAAAACAACCAGTTGCTAAAGTGCTTAAGAATACACAGTGAGCTTGGGTGAAGGGACTATAATGCATTCAACCTTCATCCTTTGCTTTTCCAAAATCACATAAAGAGTATTTTAGGAGAAGTTCATTGAAATGCTTCATATCCTGCCTAAAGGAAAAAACCCCACAACTACAACCAGTAATCTGTTTTAATAGGACCACTTTTGTTCCTCAATGTAAAACCTCTTGATCTCTCAGTTTCTTTGTAAATGCTGTGGTGTGACAATCGCCATGTTCAGGTCTCAAGTCCGACATAATTTTGCCTGTTGTCAACATATAAATAATCTTTGTTGTGATGTTAGAACTCTTAAATCCTTCTAAGAATGGTCAATTGTTTTAAGGTTTTTCTTCATGTTAATGGCAGCATTATCTTCACTTGGTAGCTGCAATTGGCAGCACTGTTCCAAGGTGCTCTCTGGCAACTCTGGGCTCCTGAAAATGTTTTCTTACTGGGTGTGGTACAGTTTGTAGCTGGGCTGCACTAGTGCATCACCACCCCCAAAATATTGGAAGTAAATGTTATGGGACACATGCAAGCACTAAAACATTTTAATGGCTTTAGTGACTATAGAAATACTATTTGTGACAAACTTCACTCCCCCCACCCCCCCAAAAAAAAAGATACCACTCTTAATTTCTTGTTACAATATATAATTCCCAAGAACTGGGAATTTATTGTTTATTGAAGTTATGTTTTTTAAATGCTATGGAAAATAGCCCATAGTTCTGATTAAAAGTTAGTCAACTGCTACAGAGTAACTGTTGTACCTTTGCGACTGTAGTTTATGTAGTTGTAACCTAAACTACAGAGGTTTAGAGGTATAGCCTTATTTCATGATAAAACCTTTTCCTCTTCAGATTATCTTTTAATTTTTCCCTAATAAAGTGGCAGCTAATTGTTGCATGAGGTCTGCAATTAACACAATACTAAAATTAATTAACAAATAATTGAAAAAAATTGTGCTTTTTTTCTTTGTGAAGAGATAACATTGTCCAACCTTGAACGTTATGACCGCCAGACAGTAATAATCCAAATGAAGTAAGGTTTGGATGTTGATACTTTCTTCCACATGTCCTTTCAGTTCCTCTTACACATTTTTAAATCCAGCAGGAAATTGGACTACCTCTTCTTTATAGAATTTAAACCTGAATACACAAAGGAACATAAAATTAGTTAACTGCTGTCATCTGGGGTGGAAAAGGAGTTCTTCACAGTATTTTCATATCTCTAAAATAGTATACTTTTAGAGCAGGGGAAAATATAAAAATGCCCCAAAAAAGGCTTAACCGAGGAATAATTCAAAGCAGGAATGCTAGTTGGAGCACAAACTAAAATGTGTCTGAAAGGTGCTGAGATAGATGGAGGGACCAGGGGATTGAGAACGTAAGTATATAAAAAAACATGGCTTTGGGGAAAGAAGCTTCACATAAACAACTGACAATGAGTGTTGTTATTCACATTGTTAGAAGACTTTTGTCCGTGTAATAAAGCTGTCACACAGCCAGGCATAACTAACTGTTTCTGCTTAACAGATCTCCAGAACATCTTTTGAGGAACCTTGTGTTTCCACAGTGTTATTCAGTGGAAAGGAGCCCTACATTACCTGGGGCAGTTCCACCCGTGAATAGTCCTTTTTCTTACATTGTAGGCCTCAGTAACTTGAGACCATATTATTTCATGTTCAGAAAAAGAGTGTAATTTCTTTTTAAATCCAGCTCATTTAAAATGCACTTGTGAAGTGAGTTGCTACTATGTATAGAATAGTCACTGAGGTAACTGATGATAAACATCTTCATGACATGCTAAAGCCCATAAATCAAAGTCTTGTTTACTTAACCCAGTGGTAGTAACATACAGATGGCATTAACACCTTTTGGAAATTGTAGCTGTGTAAATTTTCTCATCAAGTTGTAGAATATGCGTGTATCCTTTCAGTGCTGGAAGGAGCCCACTTGAATTATGCTCTTACTTGATTGCTATTTCAGCAGTATTTTGCTAGTTTCTTCCAGCTGTGAGGTCATGGTAGTTGTTCCTCTTAATGAAATGAGAAAGATGTCTTTGTTAAGACTTAATTTCCAATGAGTAGCTGTCCAATAATTACAATGCAATTAGAGACTGTAGTAAAAATTACTTTCAGATGATCTCAGAAGTTCCCATCGTAATACTGAACTCTTGCATATGTCTTGGGTCAAGCTGAAGGGATGAGCACTGGAAATTGTGTAGCTGCAAAGCTCTATTGTGGACAGACATTCCATCTAAGAATGCATATTTCTAACCTAGTAATTCTTTCTTCTGTTTCCTTGTAGGTTGTCAAGATATTGCGGATGAATTTAGAGCACAAGAAATTGATGGACAAGCTCTCCTCTTGTTGAAAGAGGATCACCTTATGAGTGCAATGAATATTAAGCTTGGACCTGCATTGAAAATCTGTGCACGTATCAATTCACTGAAAGAATCCTAGGGGGTAAACATGAAGGTTTAAACAACAGTTTCTCAGTGACAGAACTGACAGTAATACGCCAAGATCTTCATTGTGGCATGAGTGTTACTGTGATGTTTTGTTAAATAGACGGGGGTTTCCCCGCATAAAGACTTTAAAATGTACTTTTGATTATACCAGGTTTATACTACTATACTCTGTAGTTTCCAACAATTAATAGGTTCATGGTAAAGCCTGAGTAATACTTTGAGTTGAAGTGGTAATTCATGGAAAAACATGAGGTGAAATATGCTGTGGTAGGTTAAATATTCCCCAACATGTACTTTATAAGTTTTAACACCCCAGCACCCACCCCAGCCTAAACACCATTTAAATTGTGTTGCTGTATTCTGAAAGTTTTTGCCACATACAGCAGGTTTTGGACTGAAATAACAGAAGTGTCCACAGACCTTGGGGAAGTACTAATAATGGTAAAATGCTATGCATTCAGTTGTTTCTTCTAGTCTCGAGCAAATTGTAAGGGGTAGGTTGCAGCTAGTTCTCCTTGTGTAGGCTTACCCTCATCTCTGCCACTGTAGTATTTTCCTGAAGTCTAGAAATACTATAAACCATGTAGATGCCTCATCAAAATCCTCATCATCAGGCTACTGAAATGCAATGGCTTGACACTCTTGCCAGAGGTAACTGAAGCACATGTTACTTTACTCTTTGTATGCTGCTATGCACCAAGAGGGCATTAAATTGTTAGGTTTGTAGTTCCGCATGCTGCTAGTTAAACTAGACCAGCAGTTCTCAAATGGGGGTTCAGAATGGATCCTGAGAAGGCATGAGAACACTCAGGGTTCAGGTTCCAAAATGCCTAGGTATGACTGGCTGAAAACTCCAGCCAGAATTGGCTCATGTTGAGACAAGCGTACTTCAAAGACTGGAGGTAGAGAAGGGATGGCATAGCTCAGATGTTCTTTTTCTTGATACCTCTTCTAACTTGTCTTTCTCTGTAGTGCATTCCCATTGCCTCACTGGAAGCTTCCAAGCACCTTTTATTTGCCCACTGGCCAGCATGAGCTGGGCTTGCAGTAGTCTGAGGAAGGAGCATGGTGAGTTGCACTTTGAGGTCCCTTCAAAGCTGGGTGTAGGAGTGGCTGCTGCTGCAGTGAGGGAGCCTGGAGCTGTGGGTCAGCAGGAGGAGCGCTGCTGCTAGGCAGCTCTGGAGAAGATCTCTGGGGGCCCTGCTTTGTCCCTCTAGCAGGAGATTTCCATGTCAACACTGCAGCCCCAGGCGGTGAGATTTTAGTGCCTCCATCTTCCCTCTCTCGCATGCTGTGTAGAAAAAATATGCATTTCCCCAGTTACTGACACTCTCAGAAGCTGGTTGGGCTCTGAGGCAGCGGCACCTTCTCAGCCTTTGCTTCTCATCATATGTGTATGGATGTTCATTGGTGTATTTTGTACCTTCTGTTCCCTCCCTTTTGCACCTCCACTCCCCTTGTGTACAGACCAAGATCCCTAAACAGGGAAAGAAGGGCACATATGCTGATAAAGTTGTTGTGTATATTTGATTTAAATATGTGTATGTGTCTGCAAATAATGTATTTTGTATTTTATGCAAATTAATGCATAATATATGATTGCGTAGGGAGACATTCAGGATGACTGTAAAGTATTCCTGAAAAGGAGTAACTGATCTAAAGTTTGAGAACTGCTGACCTAGATCAAAAGGAGTCAATGCACATACACTGGCTGAAAGGAAGGTTTATGACAGGTAGATTAATATGTGTATTACTTAACTGATGACCTTAAAGAGTAAATTGGGATTACAGAAAACTCTGTGCTTCATTTTCCTTTAATTAGACTCTTGCTTTGTTTCTACTAACAAACTTTCTACTGTTATCTTCCAGAGATAAACATTAGAGTCATTGGCTTTAATTACAACTGTTTGAGCTTACTAACGGCAGATGTTATTAATAATTTATTAACCACTGAAGCTCCAAGTTAGGACAACCCGTTGCTGTTACATCCTAGTATGTAGTGAGAGCCTTATCCAAATGGCACCAAAGGCTGTAGAGAATTTATTGATGTCTGGGTTTATTTTGGAGGGAAGTTGCTAAGCACTTTCTAATTTGTTTTCTCTGTCTTCAGTTACTGTTGTAAAATAAACTTCGTAGTTGAAGGTTCAACGTTTGGCAATGTTCACTGGAAAGACATTCAAATGATGGAGACAATAGGTTCCCATTTGTAGCATTTCTGTAAGATAAACCATGTAGCATATCTGTAACATATGTTCTAAAGGATATGTTCTGTTTTAATGAGCTAATTGAAGACTAAAGATATCTTAGATACTTATTCTTTGGCTTTTGTCTTAAAGTTATATTATTTTTATATGAAAATTTCACTGGCTAATTTTTAATCTGTCTTCTGATTGTACTGCCCCTTGGCAATGTAAAAAGTACATGTAAATGTGATTTGATAATGGCTTAAGGCATATTTGAAAACATGAACTTAAGAGTCTTATTTAGACCTGCAGTTAACCACAGTGTTACATGCATGAAAATTTCACAGCTGTTCTAATTTGCTTTATGAGAAATCTTCAGGAGACCTTCTACAGCTAGTGCTTACGTACAGCTCTTGGACATAATCACTGACAGATGCCAGGAGCTCAGAGTAGACCTGATTAATGCACATCTGTTCTGGTTCTTCTGGTATGCTACACTTCCCGTGGTTTTGGGAGAGCCACAGATAGTGAGTTATGCTTTAAATATTCATGAACGCAGCAACTAAGAATGTAGGCCCTATGTATCCTGAAAGTTCTTTCTCCTTCACTGATTTTGGCATTTAATGGGAACTTACAAGCAGACACGGTTGCAGTTACCTCTACTGATAGAAATGCACGGGTGTTGGAGTGGTAGCCAGCAGAGCTGTGGCAGTAAAATCAGTTTTAAAAAATACCACAGCTGTATGTGCAAGTTCACTGGAAAACTTCAGTGCAACTGAAGTCTGCGTCAGGAGCTTTTGAGCTTACTCAGAAAAGCAACACAATACCTTGGAGTAATATTCTTTCTGAACCACTGTACATACCAATCGCTTGTTTCTGTTCAGATCAGTGACGCTTTCCCAGGCTTATAGGACCATTTCCCATGGCTTTCTCCACAAATTAAGCTGGGCCCTCTTCCAAAAGAGGAAGTATTGCAGATTTTAATTATTTTTTTTTTTAACACTTGCTTCTGCTAGGTGTGTCTACAAGAAATCCTTTCTGTTAGCTTTATTTCCTGGGGTTTTGTTTTCTGTATTCAGACTGCTGTTGTTGTGGGCTACATCTAGCGCTAATCCCTGCAATATTTCAAATAGAAAGGAATACAGGATGCTGTAGGATCTTAGCTCAAAAGGGAGGTATGTTGGATGGCTTTTTCCCTTTTTCTCCACTGGTCTTCGTCCTAATCAGCTCCTTAATGCCAACTGCAGAATTAGCTCAGGGTAAAACCATTTGGCAGAGCACTAGGCTGAATGTGACTGTAAGGATCTCTTCCAAGAGAGTTTTAACTACTACACTTGTCTTGGCTTCAGAGTTCATTTTCTTTTTTAAAGAAATGCACCTGAATGGGCAAAATGGGTATGCAGACTCTGCTGCTTCATCTAGTTTTTATCACTCAGCAGCCCTGCTTTGCAGCAAAAGCAGAGCACTCTTGACAGGGAAGCTCGGCCACCTCCTATGGGAGCTCCAGGCTGCTGCTTCTTCAAAAACAAGCATTGCCAGTGAATGGATAACTTCTCCCAGACAGCCCCCATTGCCTCACATTTGGCACATTTACAAGACTTTTATCACCTTTGCTTGTACTGAGAGTGAAAAATAACCATCTTGCCAAATTAAACTGCCATTTGTCTTGGATCACCAGGGTTTTCAAGGAGACTGCATTGTAAATCCATCCTTTACCTGTTAATCCAGCATACTTTTTTCCAGAAATGAAGCTGTGTTGATGGGGAGGGTAAAACTTTTGCTAGATTTGTGTCAATGAGATATCTCAGATAGAAGGTTTATATCCTGCAAGCATCTGTTTCCCCATTTCTTTCCTGTGAAAGCAGTTTTTTTCCCCCAACTTCTTTTTTAACAAATCGCAAGTGGGAATCCAGCCTTCTGAGTAGAACAGATGGAGTCCATCCTAACTGCAGGTGTGGCAGGAAGAGAAAAGGAATGGAATAAAAGCAAGTATTTGAGCAGGTTTATGACAGCTTTTATGTAACTTCTTTACCTTGATCTTAGCTGTAAGGAAATGTGCACATATAAAACAATTTCTTTTTTTTATGTAGTAAGACGTTGCTGGGTGTAGTGTGTCACTGCATGGTATACCAGGTAAAACTACTGCCAGTTTCAGATGACACTTCTCGTCTTAATACCACAATACTGATACACAAACTTATAGCTCAATAGCTTAAGAAATTTCTTACACATTGACAAATGTGATCAAAGAATTCAATGACAGCTGTATTGCAAGTCCTGGTTCTGCAAATAATTAGACATTCACATAATTTATACCATGAGTAGTTCTCCTGATTGTATTGAGACTACTCATGCTAAAATTAAGCATGTGTGTAAACGCTTGCAGGGTTATTTTCTCAGCAGTATTGCATAGAAACATCCTGTTAGCATATATTTGGTTAAGTGACAACTCTGTATCTAGACTCATCAATTGCTCTAGGTTGCAGATAATGACTCTGCAAAGGAATCAACATAGGATACTTCCTTTAAACCATGTACCCATATTAATTTATTAGAGATGGAGAGAAACTAACATTTTAAAGTGTTATCATTTAAAGATACTGTTTCTGTTGAATGCCAAGTAGAACAGGTATGAACGAAGTTATAAATGTCAGGTGTAATACTTGCTTGTAGTGAACTAGTTTCTGAACATGCTTTTTGCCTTGATGGGTGTCAGCTATGTTGGTTGGAGTGTTTTGTCCTATGCTTGTCTCCAGGGTCTCGTGGTCAGCACTGCCACATGTATTCAACCCCATCCTAAAGCCACTCTATAGGTTTGTGTAACATCTGCATTGAAACTTCCACACACCCACTCATTCCCTTGAAGCTTGTGTGTATTATTCACTGATCATTTACAGTGATGTGGAAGGAAAAAAAAGGAAATTGGAGGTATGTAGTAAGCTCACAGTCTACCTTTTGTAACCATTGATCTAACTTTTCCAAATCACAATTCCAGGAGTCAGTGTTACAAACAGATTTCAAGTTAAAAAATGTTAAAGCTTCCTGCTGAATTATCTCAAATTACTGTGCACAATAAGGAGCTAGAAAAAGGAGATCTAAAGGGATTTTTTTTCCATCTAGACAGAAGTATAATGTCAGCAGAACTGTACATTCATAGTGATGATAAATATCGTTAAAGTGCAACATTCAACACTTAGAGCATTTTAATTGGGTGTAAAAAGCACTGTATTGTTCTGTAGGGTTGTCAAAAGTCTTACAGTATTGGTTGTAGGTACCAAAGCGCGTATGCTTGCTATTATGAGATTAGGTTAAAGCACAAATACAACTGATTCATGAAGCATATCTACTTTGTGGGTGAAGCCAAGTCAACCTGTGGTAGGACTTGTGCATTGTCCTCAGCCACCCTGGGTAGAGTGCTAGCAGCCAGGACACTGCTGTCCTCTGGCAGCTTTGTGCAAAGTTGGATGTTTGAAAGAACAACAAGGTATTATGCACACCCAGCCTCCTTTTTAAGTAGTCTTTGTATCACAGTGTTAAGAAACCAGTATTGATCAGGAAAGATGTGTGTAAAGAAAGAAAGGATTTATTAATGAGTGCCAAATACTTCTATTTAGGGTTGAAAAGACATAGAATATCTCATTAAAATCAATGTGTGCAGTTTTTTTTAAGGGATCCTTCATAGGAGGAAAGTACAGAAGTTCCTCAGAAAGGGTTAACACTTTGGCTGCTGTTGCCATTAATATCAAATAATCCTGTAAGAATTAAAGACTAAAGTGTTTGAATTGTGTAAGGCCATTAGATACTGGCTCAGCACAAGAAGTAATGTACTGAGAAGATAGCTCAGTGGTTGTCTGTAGTTGTTTCCTAGCATGACTTCTCTCTTCTTTCCGTCTGGCAATGAAACTGAGATCCTGTTGTAGAGAGTAATGGTTTAGGGTTATATGGCTGGACTTGGGGTTCACTCTTAGGACTTCCCAGAAACATACAAAAGAAAACAGAGGAAAGAAAAGACTCAGTTATTAGGATCTGCCTCCATAAAAAATCAAGGGTAAAAGTGGGCTTACAAGGAGAGCTGCTATTAATATATTTTGAAATAGCTACTTAGCAGGCTTAGGCACCACAGTTGGATGCTACGTGAGGACCTGCAGTGCCACTACAGCCAAAAGGTTTTTTCTTTGGCCCTTCTTCCCCAAGGGTATGGAAGAATGGATTTGATAGTGATACAGAGCCGTAACATCACTATGTTAATATTTGCTTTGGCTGCGTGTTATGGCTTCCCTGTAAAAGCTAAGATTTTAAAACCTTAAAATGGATTTAGAAGCACTGCAGCAGCTATGGGAGTTCTGCTGCAGTTAGATAGGTAGGGTTGTGTAAACTTTAATTAGGGGTTGATAAGCTGGATCACACTGATAAATAAAGTATGTCAGCAGCCTTACCCAACTGGAACTGCAAGAAGTGCATCACCCACAGACCTTAATGAATCAGAACGGTGAGACCAACCACACAAAACAGAAGCATCTGCAGTGTTCTTGAAAATAACTTTGCCTTCATCTGGTGTTAAATTAATTTTAAAATAGGAGTTTTCCCTTGTCTGTCAAGTCTGTAGGGATTAGTTATTTCACAGTCTGCAATGCCTGGTGCACTGCTGTATTTGAGGTATTTGCTAGTTTTTAAATGGAGGTTTTATAAATATTTTGTCAACCTCATTTCAGCGGGTGTCCAGTTCATATAAAACCCGAGGAAATGCTGTGTCAAAAAAATGTGTTTAGACATGGCTTATCCTATAGCATCTCAAGTGCTAAATAACAGCAATTGCAATTTGAGAGAATGGCAAGCAGTTGCTTAAGGTTGCTTTTTCATGTTAATGTTGTCTACGCTTTCCTGCTTTTAACATAGAATTTCCTTCAAATGCATTTTCCAGCATAGAGGATGAAATAATCTGTGGTGCCACGCACTTCGAGCTATGTTGCTTAGCATAGCCTCCTCTTACTGCACTAGTTTAAAAATCCAGTTTTTGATCATTTACTATCCTATGGCCTTTTTAACAGATTTTACCCAAACCATTTTCTACTGCTTAAAGTTACATCACTGAAACCTCAGAGAAATTTACCACAGACTGTGGGTAAAAGCAGCATTATGTGGGGTGAAGTAATAAATCAGAATGGCAACTGGACTTTGATGTATTGCAAAACTGTAAGACTAATATATGACTGAGATGTGATTGTGTATTCTTATGAAGTGATATACTGGAATATTCTTTTATAGGAAATTTTAGCCCATGGAGCACTAAATTCTACAGTTAAACCTTATGTCTATAATTGATACATAGTAATGTACATTATAACCCCAAAATGAAATTTTACAGTCGAAGAGCACACAGTGAACTATGTAAAAACAGGATCTTCACTTTGGGAATCTTCTTTTGTAAAAAAAGCACTTTCCTATTACCAGCTGGCACGCGAATGAATTCAGATTCTCTGTTTATGATCCTGTAGAAGTGAAATCTCTTTAATCTGCCTGTTAATGGGTAAATCCATCATACAGATGTTGAAACAAAGCACCTTATACTATGCTGCTTGAACTTGCTTGTAATTGCACCTTTTGTTACCTGCAGATTTTTCTTAATGAGTATTCTTGTGTGATACCGTTGTTCCCCATGGGTCTGGGTGAAGGATTAACCAACCTGCAGCATCAGTTACTTACAGTTTTTATTTCAATACAACACTGTATTGTGAGTTCAGTGCTTCAGAAATAAATGCTACTTCCATTTGTCTGGTTTGGTTGTATATCACTTATTTCTGTTCTACAAAATTAAATCAGACCTTCACAGAACTGAAGAATTTGAAAAATAACAGTATTTTTGCTAGAAGCCTGATACATTCTTCCCCTACTGAAGTAGTCCCACTTCAAATCTTATTAAAGTAATTTTGGCCATTCTTTAACCTTGGGCATGTATCTATCTATAGGTATAGCCAAGGAACAACAAAACGTCACCACCTTTCCTATAGCTGTAGAAGTTGCTTTATATTAACTGAAACAATTTATTTCTCTTTAAACAGACAACAACCCTTAACTTCAATCAAACTGATGAAAGGTCACACTTTAACAAGAAAATATGCTTCAAAAACTCACAGCAGTTGTTTGAAGCTTTGACAGTAGGTTAACATGGGGATGTAACATGGGGATGTAACGTGGATATAAGGGTCCTGGCTTTAAAGAAGGCTTTACTGCATTCTGTACTACAAAACCTGAGCTCATTCCATTTCAAGGAAGTGTGAAATCCTAGTCATAAAGATGAGGCTTATGTGAAAACTTGTTTCATACAAGTAGTGGTCTCCACAAACCCCGTGCATTCAAGTCAAATTCTCTGAACTGGCATGTGTTCCCTGCCCACTAAAACCCAGTATGTCCCAGGCTCTGGTGCAATGCTGGTGGATGCTGGACTTTTCTCCATTGGTTGTGGCTCTGGAGATGTTTCCTGCATTATCTGTAAGGACATGCTTGTATTGCACAGCACTTATTTGCAGTCTTTTCAGTCAGCAGCTCATTAGCAGATTACAGTTACTGTGCCTGGCGTATCAGCTGTCTCTGTGCTTTCATTGTTAAACGGGATAAAGCAGAATTTCCAGCTGACAAATGGATCCATAGACCACATCTCCTCTGTCAGTTCAACATCGTGACACCGACACCAGTATGCTACCGCGATGAGAAAGCTGTTGATGAAGTACAGCCAGGGGACGTTCATCTCCATGTAGGCTGGAATCTGAGCACCGACAAACAAAATGATGATTTGAAGAAGAACAAAAGGTGCCCAAGTGCCAAGAAAACAGATGAGGAGTCTGGTCAGGAGCTGCCACTTAAAGCAAGCACTGTTGTTGTTGGACACATAGGAGAACATCAGAACAGGCTGACTGGCAAAGGACACTACCCTGACAGATAGCAGCATGGTTGTAACTTCCTTCCGACAGGCCAGGAGAGCTGTGCCTGTGAGCAGCACCATGGCACAGGAGACTGAGTAACTCTGCAGGCTGGCAGAGAGGGGACACCGATAAGGAGAAAAATGGTTCTGAGTGTCTAGTTCTTCATAGATAGCAGGAACTTTCAGAATACAAAAAAATCCTGAAATCCATATAATGACCACAGCAAATATATAAAGTAACCTTTGACCTCTTTTAGGAAACTGAGAAGTTTGGGCTATAGTCACATAATAATCCAGGCCAGCCACAAGATACACTGGGTAATGCAGAATACCATAGGTAAGAGAAATCACCTGAGAGAGCAGGCAAATGTGGTACTTTGTAAATCGTACACCCCAGAGTGCAAAGTCTTCAAAATAAAAAATGAAAGAGATACTCAGCAGCAGCGTGAAATCGAGAAGTGCCAGTGAAACACAAAAGTACCCCATAAAACTAACTTTCACAGTTGTTTTCTTAACTTGCAACATGAAGAAATCAAGGAACACTTTTCCAAACATAATCAAGACCAGCATGCAGCTGATCTCCAGCGGCTGGTTGACCTGAGTGTAGGGGTACTGACCAGGGCAATTTTCACAGAGTATGGCAGCCATCCTCCAGTGGTGGGACCAGCAAAGTATCACAGGGCACAGTGCTTTATACCTGGGAAGGTAAAAAGAGGTTTGTAAAAACTTATTTCTAGGTACCTCTACCAATTAGTTAATTCTCCATCACAGCAACTACCACATTTACATCTGAATTTTCCAGGATCCTTAATTAAGAGTAAATAGGCTCACTAACACATCATTAAGTTGTGCCTAAATTTTATGTTCTTCAGGTATACATTCTCGAGAGTTAAAAAGGCAATACAGACCTAAGTTACTTTTCTAGTTACTTTTCTAGCTACTTTCCTAAGAAGAGGTTTAGAAAGTAAGTCTGTGTTCCTTTCCTTCAGAAAGTAAGTCTGACTGTGTTCCTTTCCTTTAGAAAGCAAGGGGGGTCTTTCTGCCCAGCCAGGCAGAGGGATGGGTGTTTCAGGGCTCCTACATATTTTGAAGAAATCGGACAATCACACACAACAGAAATCATACAAGACACAGAGCATGGCCTCACAGTTTATTGTGCTTACAGAATCTGTATGGAACAGAAATTGCAGAAATATCCTGAAAGCAGAAAAATCATCAACCCAACCCATCCTTTTTCAGAACTGAAGCACACACACACTTCATTAGTTGATTGGGCTTTTTTTGTTCATCTTTCAGCAATGTATGCTCTACTATGATAGACACCTCAGAACAGATGTTTTTCCACTTGGATTTCCATAAGTTTCCTTACGATTACTCTTTTCTGTGTTTTCATTCCTAAGGAAAATGAACACAGGGTTGCTTCGTGTATGTCAGCAAGACATATCAGACAAAGCTGTACATGCTTTCTTCTCTTTACTAGAGAAGCAGGATGGTGCCATCATTCTCAGCAACAGCAGAGGAAAGCTGAGAAGCTGAGAAGCCAAGAGCCAGGATCTCTGTTAACAGTGATGTACTTGTATTTAAACAGACACCTACATTTCATTACCAGCTTGCCAGAACTGGTGAACATTGAGTCAGTGTCTCCTGAAAAGCAGACTAATAACAACCCCAAGTACTTGGCAGTACAACTCGAGAAGCATCCACTGTGCTCAGTTACGAGGGCTTTCCGCTTCACTCTTCATCTGCACACTTCACTGTCTAAAACTGAACACATTTTACACTACAACTTAAAATAGTTTTCTGTGTGTATTTTCCTTTTCATATACTGGATGCTGCACTTGCGTGTGCAGAAAAGAGGCAAACTGCTCACAGAACAGGGTCATGCTATGTAAGTAGTCACTCAAATCCGTTTGTAATGTTATTATTATCATAACGCAAAGTCACCTGTGCACAGGTTAGGCCTTTCGTCGGCTGTGCGAAGCCCCCGGCAGAGCAGCAGAAGCGGCGTTAACCCCTCTGCAGAACGGCGAGGACAGGACCCGTGCCTGCTGTCCCCTCTGCACCCTCCTGCCGGCAGCTCCGGGCCGTCAACGCCTCCCCGGCCCCGGAATCCCCCGCCGGGCTCAATGACAGCCCCAGCTCCTCCCGGCCCGAGGGAGACAGCGGAAGAGGGACGCTCAAACGGGCGCCCAGGCTGGTAGCAGGTCTTCGCCCAGGCCAGCCCCTCCTCGATCAAGAACCCACCTGCTGCGGCCGCCGCCCCTCCGCGCTCCTCCCCGGCGTGCACTGCGGGGACCTTCGGCGCCCGCTCAGGCGCCAGCCGTCTCCGCCGCTCCGCATCGTGCGGAGACTCTGCCGGGGGCCGGACGGGAACGGCTGGGCTCGGCTCCTCTGGGCTCGTCTGGCCGCGCGGGGCGGGGAGGGGCGGGTGAGGCCAGGCTTCCCCTCCCGCCCCGCACTCAGCGGAGGCGGTCCGGCCGCTCGGCGCCCGCTGAGGAGCGGCTGTGGCGCCGGCAGCTTCCTGCGGGGCGCCTCAGCGCACAGGGCCGGGCCGGGCTCTTCCTGGCAGCGGTGAAGGGCTTGTGTTGAGAGACGCGTAACCGCCTTGAGGAAAAGGGCTGTGTTTAATCCCGCCCCCCGCACACGCCCGCTGTGGCTGAGGGAAGTGAAACGGCTCCGGGCGCTTGAGGTGAGCGCCTGTCGTTACCTACGCGGTGCGGGCAGGGCACATTCACTATATACGTGCCAGACAAACGTTTTCCGTTCTAAATGCGTGACCTGTGTGGAACACTGGCGGCGGGTGACGGTAGGGCGCTGAGTGCCCCTCGGCGGGTACAGGCGGAAGCTAGGGCCCTCAGGGCTGGGGCCCCGACGTCCTCAGTACTTGATGGCTGTGGCCGGCGTGCGGCAGGGACCGCGCGGAGCTTGGCTCACGAAGCCCTGTGTTCACGCAGTGTGTGCTCACCCACCCGTGCTGGCCCTGGGACTCACCCCTGCTGGCAAACGGGCACCGGTTTCACCCGCACGGAGTTGGTCAGGATGAGTGCGGATGCTGGGCCCCTCTCAGAGATGTCCGTGGAAGTACCCAGAGGACGTGGGGAAAACTTGATTCCTGTTTCTCTCCTGGTCTGTCAGCTGGAAGAACTCTCACGTCCCCATCCACGGAGCCCTCCATGGGCAAGAGTGTGGGCTTCCCCATGCCTATTACCCTTTCCACACTGAACGCAGTATGCCTCTCAAGACATGACTAGTCACCTTTTTACAGCATAGCTCTACTTATTTATGACTGATTATGCCATTAAATAAATATGAATGGGAATTCGTTTCACCATGAGAACAAGCAGCCGCTGGAATAATCTCCCCAGGGAAGTGGTGGATTCCCCAGCATTGAACGCTTTAAGGATTCAGCTGGACAGGGAGCTGTGACATCTCGTCTAGCCTGTGCTTTTCCTTAAGGTCCCTTCCAACCTGGTGGTGTATGATTCTGTGGTTGCAGAAGTCAGCCACTGGTGTATTTGCAACACAGGTCAAATTTTTAACATCATGTACTGGGTTTTATAGAACACTTCTGGCTTTGAATTACAACACAAAATGGTACAAACCCCTCAATACTCTATATTCTCTTCTACAGGGGAACTTAATATTTAGCTGGAAAGTACCCTTCTGGTACTGATACAGCTAAAGGCCTATGCAGTAAATATTAAGCAATATTTTACTGTGAAAGTTATCTTGGCAAAAAAAAATTAAATCTTACAAATGGTTCTCTCAACTCCATCTTCCTCAGAGATTCCTAACAATTGAGTTTAGGAGAGAAGTTGGGGAATGCCCATTATTTATTTTACGATAATGATACTTTAGTAGATAATCCTGAAGGTATATACCAAATCTAAATGGGCTGGCTTTTTAGCTTGTCCGCCCTGTAGCAATCTGCTTAATGGAATTAAAAAATTCACAGTAGCAGCTTTTTGCCTAGATCAAAGTACTAATTTAGTTTTCCTTTTGTTGTTTTATTTTCCATCTACCAGCATGTGTAGGATAGGAGCACATCCCAAGGAATGGCTTGCTAAGAGACCTGAACTATGCTTCTCAAGTTAACGGGCAGTGGTTTCCTGATCTCTGCATGTATGGCAATACAGCTTTTTCCCGTCATGGTTTTGGTAATTCAAGGCTAAATCTAACAGGAGGCTTGGAAGCTTGTGAGTCTAATGCTGCAGCGCCTGCCTTATGCTGAACAGCCTGGAGCCCTATGCTGCCACTCCTCTGCCTCCATGGGATGCTTGTCCAGACTCATTTACTGCGCAGGAGTAGTGTGAGTCTCTAGATGATCTGGGAAAAGGAGTGTCCTAATGTCCTGCTTTTCTCAAAAATGAGGTACTGGTGGGAATAAATGACATCATTTAGATACTTCCTGCAGATTGGACTGCCTGAGAAACTGAGGCAGAGCACCTGATTTCTGGGACCTCATGAGGGGAGCTAAACCTTTAGGGGCTTTTTGGTTTATTGTATGTCACTGAATTTAACCTGGCTTGTTGGGTCTGAACTTGCAAATCCATGTCTGGTCTAGCTGTGTATGAGCTGTGTGTAGAAAAGTGGCTGGTAGGACCTTTTCTGAAAGCAACTAACCCTCTGGAATTAAATTCAGATGTTAGTAGAGCTTTTTTTCTTCTTTTTCCATCTTCTTCTCTGTCTGTGGTTCATCTCAAGGATTAAATAACTTCAGGGAGAAAAAGAATTGGGTTTCTTTGGGTGGAAAACTGAGATGATCAGTATTCTGAAAAGAAATGTGAGCGCTTAAAGTAATCTGAAGCAGCTTTCACATTCACATGGGCAATATTTACTTATTCAGACTGTACTTGCTAGGACTGTGCGATATAGTAACAAAATGTTTGCACCTGAGATGAGTACGGTACGTGCTGAGTGGTTTTCTTAGTTCTATCCAAAGCAAAGCAGTAACAGTGGTTTTCCCATTTGTAGTGAAGGAGTTGTTTGGATGGTATCTTTCCGATGTTTTTTTTTGTTTGTTTCTGATCATGTCTGTCTTTATGAGTGCAGAAACTATGGCACTGGCCTGTGTGGGGAGATACCCTGGGCAGTGGAAATGAGCAACCAGGAGGGGATGGGGACTGTTCAGACAGTTTTTTCTGCTGATAAGAATCCTAATGAGCGTGGTCTCTAGAGTGTGCAGCGCCGTACGTCTGCTCCATTCTCAGTGAGCCTTCTGAGCAGGCTCCTCAGTGTGGCCCACAGGAGCACTTTGCTGCCCAGGTTACATCCTGTGTTAATGCTGAGACTACTTCATGGCTTCCCTTTCCCTCCACCAAGGCCCTCTGTGCTGCTGCTTTGAAAGTTTGCTTATTACTCACTGATTACTCTCAGGTGATTGTTTTCTGCTCCTGGGTACATCATGTCATCTTCCTGTTTTTCATAGAAATAATAATGGGAGATGGGATGCCCTGGGAAACAAAGGCATTGCTTAGGGCTGGCAGGTCCTTCTTGCTGTGCTAGAAGCTGCTTACCCTCAGTATTGGCTCTTCTTTAGAATGGGCTCAATTTGCAGCTCCACAGGAAAACTTGCAGGTACTTGACAAGTACCATACTCTGTAAACAATGCCTTGAGCCCATCCTCCTTCACTGAAGACACTGCATTTATATTCGTGTGCAGCAAGAAACAGGCTTAAGTTAATTTATATTTGCATGCAGGCAGCTGTGTGTGGAAAATAGGAGATGGCCTCCTCCAGGAAGAGGGTTCATGAAATGATACAGCAAACCTCTAGCGAAAGCAGTTTGTGTAGTCTTCAGATCATGGTGTTGTGGTTCTGTGTTCCCTGCAGTCACAAGATATTTGCATTGATGCTTTCTTCCTTCTTCAGGACTGTTTCCGGCTGCTGGTTGCTCATATTTTTTGCTTAACTGTAAGGATGGGATTTTAGGACAAAAGGCAACAGACCAAGAAAAAAAAATCCCTCTAATTTTAAATCCAACCTAAGGGTGACCAAACAAAGTTAGAGTTCTCACAGAACAGATCTTGGCCTCTGCCCTCTCCTCCCTTCCACAATGGAACTCAGCCTTGCAGCCCCACGGTTCAGTATGGCTCTTGGAGTCCCTTAGAAAGACCAGTGGGGAACAGCAGTTTTTGTGTGTTGTTTCTGCTTCATCCTTGGTGCTGGCGGATTTAGAGCCAGGAAGTTTCCTTCAGACAGGGGTAGGTGTAGATAATGAATGTAACTTCTTTACCATTAGGTGAAGGAGTACAGGTTGTGCTTCTTATGTAGTTAGAACTGAATCTTTACTTTTCCCCAGCAATTTCTGTCTGGGACGTGTTGTGCTTCAGAAACTAGTTGCCATCTGCCCCTTTATTCAGTTGAGCAGAATAAGGAATAAATGTAAAGCTCACCTTGTGTATTTCAATGAATCTTAACGTTGACATTGTGGACACCTCAAGCTGTGTGGGAGCAAGATTGGGAGGTCAAATGCGTAGTTATGCGTTTTGTTGTCATGTGTGGGGAAAGCTGTGTTCTGCGAAGGGAATTCCTGGAAAAACATTACTATGGAGAATCAATGTTCTGAGCAGCAAGGAGCTGGGCATGGCTCAGACTAGAGATGAATGGACATAACAGCCATGAGCAGAGCTGGCAATAGACTGTGTCAAGCGCAGAATGTCATCTCTGGAATTTATTTGTATGAAGAGATGAGTGCCAATCTGATACACCCTTTTCCTGCACCCTTTTCTTTTTCCTGGATGTGCCTTTAACTGGGCGTTGCCTTGCTGAGCATGTTTAATGCCCTGTTAGATTTTATGCCTTGTCAGCGCAGGATTAGCCGCTGGAGTTTTGCAGTGGCTGGTGAGCAAGCAGTTGGGGAGTTGCTGTTCCTGAAAGGCTGCACGGCTCAGAAAGACAGTATGGTGTTTATGGAGATTTTCATTCTTTATTAAAGTACTTAACTAATAATATGCATTTGGATCTTGATTTGAATCATTTGAGGTGCTCGTCTTTAAAGTAAGAGGTTTGTTCTTAGAAGGTTCTTGTTGGGAAGAACCTGTAAATATTTCCATACTAATTTTCATTTGGCGGCATCTTGTTAGAGAATTCTAACTCTGCTTATTCAGTGAAAATCTGGTAAATGCAGTACACAGCTGATGCCTCGATGCATTTTTCCAAAGTAGTGTTTCCTTGATTCGTGTAACTGCAGGTGTAGCCTTTCCCTGTGCTCATGATGACACTACAGTCTCAGTTGGTTTTTGGGTTTGGTTTTTTTTTTTGTCTTTGATGCAAAGAATTTTTCTCGGAACTAGAAAGAAGACGGGAAGATCAAGGCTCTGACAACTGTATTACATGAGCCAGTAATTTATAAAACCCAATTCATGGCTTGCTGGGCACTATGACAAGAAAATAAAATAAGACTGAAGCCAACACAGCGTGCAAGGTGTGATCCTACTCTTGTTATGCTGCTTGCAAACAAAGCAGCAGCCAGTAATCTTTTGCCCCCTTTTAGTGTATTACTACCTTCTCGCAGACTTCAATTTTGAACAAACTCTGTAATGGTGCTTTCATTTAAAAGGAAGATAAAAAGTAGGGGAAATGTAACTTCAGTCCCACCCTCAATCTGAAGAAACAAAACTACATCTTCTGATAAGATACTAGGAAGAAGTTCTTAGCTGTAAGGGTGCTGAGGCACTGGCATGGGTTTCCCAGGGAAGCTGTGGCTGCCCCATCCCTGGCAGTGTTCAAGGTTGAATGAAACTTGGAGCAACCTGGTCTAGTGGAAGGCGTCCCTGCCCATGGCAGGCGATTGGAACTAGGTGATCTCTAAGCTCCCTTCCAGCCCAGACCATCCTAGGCTGC
This sequence comes from Psittacus erithacus, assembly GCA_009867235.2. Classification (NCBI taxonomy): domain Eukaryota; kingdom Metazoa; phylum Chordata; class Aves; order Psittaciformes; family Psittacidae; genus Psittacus; species Psittacus erithacus. The sequence continues at coordinate 1,107 of WYDI02038740.1, read as the reverse complement.
TGTGATTCCCAGCTAAGAGCCTTTATTAATTTTTGGTTGAAGACTCATATGCCGGGAAGATAAAATAAGTTGTTACTGGTAAGGCTAACGAGAGTCACTCAGAACTCTTCTGTGTTTCATTTATTAACTAGTAAAGGTAAACTGCAGGAGTTGTCTTGTAAGCACCTTCATCCTTTACAGGATCCAAGCTACGAGGTACTTTCAGGGATCATTGGCTTAGCCTTTTCTGTGTTCAGCTTCTGTTTACATGATGAGGATTAATAGTGGTTACCACCTGTAGAGAATACTTCGATCTGTATTTAAAGCATGATCAGTGTGTACTGAGTGCTGTTTGCTGTCTTTGTACTGTAACTTAAACCGAAGCTGTTTGCATAGTGCTATTACTAATTTTAAGCTAATTCCTCTCTCAAAAGTTTTTTATCACAGAACAATTATTTTTCTGAGTGATCATTATTTTCACATGAAAAAAAAACCCCACACATGGCAAAACGAGTGCCTGCTGTGTCAGCCAGTCAGTAATGGACTCTGTGGACACGATCAGGAAATGTGCCTTTTGTTTTCCTGCACCTGTGGCTGTATTACAAATAAAACCATCCAATGTTTTATTAAATAAAATGAGAAGCCCTAATGAAATTGTACCAGCCATTACCAGGAAGTCTATTGAAAACATTCAGCAGCTGCTTCAGTCTCAGTTCATGCACACAGATAGGATTGTTTTGTCCTTCTCTTTATGCTCCATGCAAGAAAGCTGCAGTGCTGTGCTCAGGGATGGCAGAGCCTTGGGATATTTCATACCACTCTCCTCTAATTCCCTTTGCAGTATTTGATAAGAATCAGTCATAAATCATGTTCAACAGTTATGTACTGACAAAATTTTGTTAGAAGTCAGTGTCCCAGGTCTTAACTTCTGTTTTTCAAACATAAGCTCATATACCCTTACAGCAGAGTGTCGTGGTTTAAGGCCTGCCACGCAGCCCACTCACTGTCATTCCCCCCCCCACCTCGGATCCCAATGGGATGGGGAAGAGACTCAAAAGAATACAACTCCCACAGGTTGAGATAAGAACAGTCTATTAACTAAGGTATAACACAAATCACTGCTGCTAC